>MEHQ01002570.1:45490-164846 GCA_008828725.1 Saccharina japonica
CCTACAATGCCGGGACGGAGCGCGTTGGGTTTTCACCAACCAGGCAGACATTGCTTGCACCAAGCGCGAAACGCCGTGAGGTATTGGGCGAGTCGCATGGAGGGCGAGCTGCATCCTGCTAAGAACCGCCTCTGAGGCGGACTTGCATATGGACGACAGCTTCAATGAGTTAATTTAATTTCTGGTGTGGCCACTTCCGGAGACAGCAATGGGTTTTACTATGTAACTGCCTCGCGGACGCCTTACCATATTAACACTACGTGATACGACCATTCCCCTTGTGAGGACGGGGGGGGGGGCATTCCGCGAAAATCCTTTGGTCGTTCTGCAGTAACTCTTGGATGATTCTGAAATGGTTCTGCCATGATTCTGCGACAAAACACGAGTAGTCAGACTCAAATTCAGATTCTGGGGCAGCAAATGGCACAAAGGTCAAACAGTATGACCTGCTGCTGCTGCTGCTTGCATCAGCCGACACGACGATAACCACTACGCATGCCGCACAAACGAGGAAAATCCCGGCACAAGCTCCCGACCTAACCACTACCTGGTAGTGTTTACGACTTCTCCCAGCTCCGAGAAAATGGTTGATGTTCCACACTTACTCCTCATTACATCCTAGAACATTCCGAGAAATTTCCCAGAAGATCGTGGGTAGGGTTACATACCACTAGGTATACGTAACGTTAGGGTTGTTATTTAAAATCGCCTAAAAAAGGCAACTATTAGTAACTAAATATACTAACTCAAGTCCATAAGTTAATGAAGTTCACCCACCCGAACTACTTCAACGTTTCAACCACTCCATCGAAGATGAACCAAGACGTTTACTGCTTTCGACCTGTCTACCCATATCCACATCTCCCAACTGTAAGAGTACCCTATGCAAGTCCGCCTCAGAGGCGGTTCTTAGCAGGATGCAGCTCGCCCTCCATGCGACTCGCCCAATACCTCACGGCGTTTCGCGCTTGGTGCAAGCAATGTCTGCCTGGTTGGTGAAAACCCAACGCGCTCCGTCCCGGCATTGTAGGGATGCGAGGGTCTATGGTCATATGACTACGGCCGTGCACAACATGAGTAGACCCCCCCCCCCCTCCCTCATATGAGTACACCCCCAACCTCCCCGTGTTCCCTCCGTTCGCCGCGTCGTTTTTATTTGGGGGGGGGCGGATCGCGTGTTTTGCAGGGTGTGCTGCGAGGGATGGACTACATGGGTACAGCCGTGTTCGCGCTATCGGGAACCGTGACCGCGGGACAAGTGGGCATGGACCTCATGGGTAGGTGGAACGTGGGAAACCGTTTCATCGTTGTATATACTGTACGTACCAGAGGGAAAAAAAGAGCGCCTCCTGATGCTCACCGTCCCCCGTCCCCTTATCCCCTATCCCCTGCAAAGTGCGTCATCTATTTAATGTAGACTTAGATGTGATTTGGCGCGCCAAACGCCTACCGTCCCCTATCCCCTGTCCCCTGCGGGTGCGCTATATGATACCAGGTATACACTAATGTATTTTGACACGCTGACGCTCACTACGAGTCCTCTGCAGGATGCGTTATTTGATATATGGTCGTATACGGAAAAGTGCCACTCGTATGGCGTAGCTGACGCTCTCTGTCCCCGATCCCCTATATCTCCTGCAGGGTGCGTTGTTTTGATACCCGGTACCCGGTACGTACACCAAAACAAATTAGGCGTGGCTGGCACTCGCTGCCCCCCGTCCCCCACCCCCTATATCCTGCAGGGTACGTTCTCTGATATTAAATAAATACGTATACTTCGTATGGGCGTACCTGACGCTAACTGTAACCCGTCCCCTATCCCCTATGCCGTATCCCCCATTCCTTATCCTATCCCCTATCCCTGATGCCGCATCCCTCATCCCCTATCCCGTCCCTTGTTCCCTATGCCGCATCCCCCATCCCCCACCCGTCCCCTATCTCCTATGCTACATCCCCCATCCCCTATCCCGTCCCCTATCCCCTATGCCGCATCCCTCATCCCCTATTCCGCCCCCTACCTCCTATGCCGCATCCTCCATCCCCTACCCAGCTCCCTATGTATCCCCGATGCTGCATCCTGCATCCCCCATCCCCTATCCCCTATGCCGCATCCACCACCCCCAATTCAGTCCCCTATCCCTTACCGGTATGCCGCATCCCCCATCCCCTCTACCGTCCCCTGTCCCCCATGCTGCACCCCCCATCCCCTGTTCCGTCCCCTATCCCCTATACTTTATCCCCGATCCCGTCCCCTATCCCCTATGCTGCATCCCCCGTCCTCATATCCCGTCGCATAACTCCTATGCCGCATTCCCCATCCCCCTATATGCCGCATCCCCCATCCCCTATGTCGTCCCCTATCCCCTATATCGCATCCCCGATCCCATCCTCTATCCCCTATGCTGCATCCCCCGTCCCCTATCCCGTCCCCTATCCCCCCTGCAGGGTGCGTTATCGTGGGAACCATCACCGCTACGGGAGGGGGCACGGTGCGCGACCTTCTGCTGGGCAACACCCCGGTGTTTTGGATGCACGAGACGGAGTACCTGTGGATATGCCTCTTGACCAGCCTCGGGGTGTTCTTCCTGTGGTCCTACCTCGCCAAAATAGGCAAGCCGTGTATTACGCTGCTGGTGCGCGGCGATCACCACATTAGAGACAACGCCGCTGTCCTTTTTAACTGCTTTTTTTTCATTGTGTTCATCATGCGACATTGCTCAGCACGGTAGGACTGCACTCCCGTTTTTGGAGGCAATTTTCTTCATTCCGAGAAAATTCCGAGAAAATTATCAGGCTGTCGTTGGAATCGAGTAATATTTTGGTTTCTGTACAGAAGTGAAATACCAAAAGGGGTTAAGGTCACGGCGAAACTCTCAGGAATCTGCACATCTTCCGTAGCACCTATTTATACGGTTTCCCCACAAGGAGCCCCTATATTTTGGCTGGCCGTTTTTAATTTTCTCGGAATCGAAAGGGGAAACACCGATTGTTAGCCATTAGCCATGCATACTTAAAACATATCATATACTCACGTAGGTCATTGCCACTTCATGATCTGTATGCTCTGTATGATCTGTATGATCTAGCTCATGCTGCCGCGTGGGAGCCGTATATTATGCACGATCTACGAGGCCAGGTTTTCCTGGGTGGGATCTGTACTATGCAGATCCTGCACAAGATCTCAAAACGGTAAAAGCTAGCTATACGATCTTGTATAGTTGATACAGTGAGCGACAGATGTTAAGAATCTCTTATTTTTGGCCAGACTAGGATTCTTATGTAAGACTGGGTGTGTCACACTATTCCCAGTACAAAGAAGTCGCATTCTTATTTTTCCTCCCAAAATCTCAGTCTCAGATTCTTAGTTACGATCTGTCCAAGGTGTGTGACCTTGTCCGATGGTCTGTTTTTGTTTGGTTGTAAGTCGCACCGAGGGAGGGGAACGTCCTCTACTAAGAAACAAACGCTGGGATCCGTTTTCTTTAAAAAAAACTTACTTGTAAAATGATACTAAAATAATAATATTAAATAAAATTAATTTAAAAGAAGGAGCAAATGCTGGGTTTCAACTTCTCAAAACAAATTACTTGTAAAATGATAGTAAAATAACAATAAAATAAAAAAAGGAGCAACTGCTGGGTTTCGACTTCTTAGAAAACTTACTTGGACCGGGGTCGTTGGAACCGCGTAGAAGTCGCCTTGGAGAGGTCCTGGATCGATGGTCGGTCCCTTCTAGCCGTCGTTACGGCCGACGTAACCGAGCAGAGTGCTTTGTCTTGTTTACCAAGGAGATGCTACGGCCCACGAGGGGTCGGATTATATATCACATCGTGGGAGGCCTCTCGAGGCCGATCCCAATCCCCTTAACCCTGTTAGGACTGCAGTCCCGTTTTGGGGACAAACCTCTCAAATTCTAAGTAATGTGTCCCCAAAATGGGACTCCAGTCCTGTAAGGGTTGACCCCCTTAAGAATTGGTCCAACATATTTCGGGACAAACTACTTGGAAAAGTGTGGTATATTTTTTTCAGTTCTGAATGGGTTAACCCCTTTAGGACTGCAGTCCCGTGTTGGGGACAATCCACTCTAATTCTAAGTAATATGCCCCCAAAACGGGACTCCAGTCCTTTAAGGGTCAACAACCGGTCCCCGTTTTTTGGGGACAAACTACTTGGAATTAGTGTGGGATACATTTTTCAGTTCTGAATGGGTCAAGGCGGGGGTATATCGAGTCCGCTTGAGGGGAGAGGTCAACGTTGCCCATGCAGCGGGACCTCTAACGCCTCCAGATCCGGTCTGGCCGGATCTTTCATGCCTGACTTTTTGGGGATGTATCCTCCTATACGTAAATGCACGCGTGTTCCGATATCTACGATAGATATCATGCGTATAACCTTAACCGTCACATTCTGGTATGTTAT
Source organism: Saccharina japonica (assembly GCA_008828725.1). NCBI lineage: Eukaryota > Phaeophyceae > Laminariales > Laminariaceae > Saccharina > Saccharina japonica. Next base: position 49,910 of record MEHQ01002570.1, read on the forward strand.
GTTCTACCGCTCTGTGCTCTGTCCCGAAATACAAGAACCGTGCGGATAAAGTGTCAATGTACAAACGCTTCTTACATACCTGGTATATCACTCAGCTTGCAAAGATAAGTTTCGATAAAATACTCGATCTCACAGCTGTGGTTTTTTAATTTTTTTAAGGGCAGCGGCCGAAAACAGGTATACCTGGTCCGTTTGCGGCCAAAAACAGGTACATACTTGAAATCAAGTAAAAAAACGCACTCCACGTGCCCTGCCATTGGTCCAGAACTCGCTGTACCTGTTTTTTCCTCTATAAAACCCAGGTATACCTGATTTTGTCTACTCTGCTTGACTTTCACCTTTTTTTTGTCGTTTTTTAAGCCAATTAGAGAGAGGCCCTTCATAGTTCCACCCTATGCCCCCTGTACAAATGCCGACGTACGCGGAGACCCCCTCCTCCCTCTTCGCACCTCGCACCACACGCCACTCGAGCGACACACATATCTGCCTGCACACCTCCGCCGAAATAATACGAGATAAAAGGCTCCCCTTCGGAATTGTGGTTGACTTGGAATACCAGGAGGGGTGTCGCAAGTTGAGAAAGGAGAATGCAGCAGCAGGCGTTCGTTCCTCGTACTATTAATAGCAGCTACTCGTATACGTAGCCACCGGGCGAGCACGAAGAACATGAAAAAACACGAATGCGTTGCAAGGGACGGCAGGTTCGTGGGGTGCGTTTTAAACTTGATTTTAGTATGTACCTGTTTTTGGCCCCGAACGGACCAGGTGTACCTGTTTTCGGCCGCTGCCCTTTTTTCATTATTCCGGGACGTATATAGCTGTGAGAGTCGATTATCAACTTTGCAAGCTTCGTGGTATGTGGTATGTACATACTCGTATGCCATGAGTCGTATATACCGGTACAAGTATTGTAGGTCTATTGGGTTGAGTCGCTTTTTCGTTTGTGCGGGCGGATTTCGTGTATCAGGTAAGATATAATTTCTCTGAAATGTCGTGTTTGTTGTTGTTGTTACTGTTGTTGCTGCTACTGCCGCCCGATGTTACTGCGTCTGCTGTCTGTCGTCCGATGTTGATGCTACTTATTACTACTACCAGTGTGGGGGAACACAGTAATCAGGACCAAATATGCCTACACCAGTAGTAAATAATAAACATACTGTAAATGTATACTGATAGGTTTTGAGTGTATGTGATGGGTCCTGATTACTATTATATGGCCCCCCGTAATACTACTACTACTACTACTATTACTACGACTACTACTACTGCTACTACTGCTGCTGCTGCTGCTGCTTCTTCTACTACTACTACTACTACTACTACTACTACTACTACTACTACTACTACTACTACTACTACTACTACTACTATTTCTACTGCTACTACTGCCACTACTGCTACTACTACAACTACTACTGCTACTGCTACTGCTACCGCTACTGCTACTGCTGTTACTGTCGTCCGATGTTACTGCCACTCTGTCGTCCGATGTTACTGCTACTGCTGCTGTTGTTCGATGTTGCTGGTACTACTGTTGTCGAATGTTAATGCGTTGGTCCCCTGGGTCTACTGTCAAAAAAAGTTTAACCGAGTACCCACCCATACTCAGCCGCATGTATGATGATATACAACGTTCTCCTTCGGCCTTGATTTTGGTTTGACTTGAATCCCGGGGGTGTCGCAAGCTGAAAAGGGAGTTATTTCACAGCGGCAGGCGTTTGTTCGTTCCTCGTATATACCAGCTATACTCGTACGCAGCCGGCAAGAAGGAAGAACATACACAAGAAACCTCTCGATGAAAGCTAAAGAAAACAAAGTACCCACCGGGCAAGTAACACCGACGAGACCAAGCGAGTTTTTACATAGTTCCATATCAGGGGACTACGTAGCGATACTCACCTGTGCAAGCTGCATGCATGCGTGATATCAGTACAATACAGTGGGTACCCCTCTTTAAGAGAGGTGTGGTACAGGTCGAAAACAACCTCTCTCAACTACTACGGGGGACCACAGTAAATAGGACCTCGGTACACATAAAAACCTATACATTTCCCCATTTTTACTAACAATATTTGGTCCTTTTTGCTATCCCCCGTAACAGCCTTCTCTCTTATCCAGTGGGAAATATACTTAGTTTTAGTGCAGGCGGGTCCAGCACATTTTGCCTCACCTAACTGTAGTATTCTCTTATATAGGGTACCCTCTCTTAAGTCGGGGTACTGGTACCCACTGTATATACTATCCAATCAAACCGTCCGCATGTAAAACGGTACCTGCTGTAGAATCCAATGACTTAAAAATAAATGGAATATGCTATCAAATCAAATCAGAGACCTGGGATACTGGGTTGGTTGTTTTTTTCGCGGACCGAGTTAACGTGTGTTTCCTCTTCCCCTTCCTTGCACTCTTTTGTTGCTGCTACTGGTGCCTTTACTGGCGCCTTTGCTGCTACCTGTGACTGGTACTGCTGCTGCTACTATTTGCGCTGTTGAGCAGGAGTGCGTGACGACATGGCCCTCCTTAACTGGGCGGATGCAATGGGGATAGGCGCTTTCTGCTGCATCGGAGCGCAGGCCGGCGTTCGCAAGGTACGCTACTATTAATAGGGAGAGAGTAAAATAGTTGCCATACTAAAAGCAGTTACTGTACGTGGGAGACTTGAACCATACTTCCAGGGCACTCTCTCCCCCCCCCCACCCCCTCCAGCAATGCCTGCCTGGTCGGTAAAAACCCGACGTGCTCCGTCCCGGCATTGTAGGGATGCGAGGGTCTATGGTGATACGACTACCGCCATGCAAGAAAATGAATTACCTCCCCCTCCCCCGACGTCAGTAACTCGCGTTCGCTCGTAAGTATCCAGTTGCCATGTAAAATGGTGCAGCATTTGTTCCAATCGTGTGTACTATCCACATACGTATGTATGTATAAAGGGTACTGTAACTATTAATAGAACCCAAATGACTTCAAACATGGAAGATGCTTTCAATCAGACCTGAATACTTGACAAATTACTACTGTAGTACGGGGGACCATAGTAAACAGCACCTACGGTACACACTGAAACCAACATGTTTAACTGTTTTTACTATCGGTACACACTAAAACCAACATGTTTAACTGTTTTTACTATTATAATAGTAACAGTATTTGATCCTATTTAATATGGTCCCCCGTAATATTATTCTGATAACTATTAATATTAACTGATCGTCCGGTAAGATCTTCCAGGAGTCGGGTTGATTGTTGTGTGCGCGCTAGCAAGCACTTCCCGGTGGGATCAAAGTACGGGCGTAGACCCAACCCAACCCCTATAACCCTGACCCTTAAACCGCCGGACCCAAAACGGCTAAAAACCGGACGAGAAACGCGACTGCGCCGCTTTCGTTTCGTTTTTTTTTGTGTGTTATTCCGAACCTGCAGACCACGATATACCCCCTCACACTGTAAACTTCCCGATTTTTTCCCCGGAAATTTCCCGGAAATATCCTACCGGATGAGAAGTGAATACTGCCGACAACAAATATGCAGCGTGAGCTTCAACTTTAACTTTGATGACTCATAAAACAGTTCCCGGTGTAAGTGTAAAATCTTCCGGCGTTCTCTACGTTGCGTGTCACAGCGTATACAGATCCTGCACATCATGACATTTCGTCTCCCCGAATTCTGAAAATGAATAGTTTACCTCTTCTTAATATTGTTTAGTTTTTGCAGTTATCTGCACACCAATTTAATATCCGTATAGCAGTACACAACATGCCGCTGGAATCGCTGAAAACAAGCGAGTTCACGAGTTCACGAGTTCACTCGTATTTTCCTGTATATAGAAGTTATCTCCAGGGAAGGTTAGGATATAGTAGATGATCTACGTAGATCATGATCTGTCCGTTGTACTCGTTTGTACTTACGCATCTACCCGTAGAATTGTAATGCACCGTGTTCGGTCTGAATCGCCGTGTGTTCCTCTACTTTGCTAATTGTCGCGTACGTCCCCCCCCCCTTTAATTGCGCCGCTTGGCACCTCTTGGCTCGCCTTGTAGGGACTGTCGAAGATTGTCTGCGTGGCGTGCGGCATGCTCACGTCTACCTTCGGCGGCGTGATTCGCGACGTGCTCTGCTCGGTACGCGTTATTTTGTTTGGCGAAAAAATGGCTGGTGTAGTACCATACACCCAGGAGTGTGCAAATAAAAAAGAAAACCCGACACCCTATCACGTACTCGTAACCATTTTCGAGACCCGGACAGAGCGGGGGGTATATTAAAAAAAAAACGAAAAAAAATGTATTTAGTAAATTCGTCCGGAAATCCTGCCCCGCTAATTTTGTTTTTCATTCTGACCTGTTCGGGAGTGCGGTGTGTTTTTTTTGTCGTGCACCCCTGATACACCTACTACTCTAGTAATAGCTCTAGCTCTACTAATAACTTTAGTAATAGTAGTATTAGTGATGTTAACAGCAAGAAACAGGGATGCTGGCGCGGGCTGGATTTATTGTTTTGAAAATGGTGTGTGCCACCAGGTACACTATACCATATCATCCTATTCCATCCCGTCCCAACACATTTCATCCCGTCTCATCCCATCACAGCTCATCCCATTCCACACCATACAACCCCATACTATTCCATCCTGTATTATATCATCTCACCTCATCTCACACTATCCAATCCAATCCCATCCCATCCCTTTCTACTTGTACCTATCGTATTTTATACCTTATCATCCCACCCCATACCATACCATATAATGCAACGCTAGTCTAATGCATCCCAATACCATATCGTCCCATACCATACCATACCATACCATACCATACCATACCATACCATACCATACCATACCATACCATACCATACCATACCATACCATACCATACCTTACCATACCATATCATACCATACCATACCATACCATACCATACCATACCATACCATACCATACCATACCATCCGTTTTCCTGCACCCTGCCGCCGACCGCAGCGCCCTCCAAGGATCCTGTTCTCCCATGCGGAGATCTATGCCTCCACTGCGGTGCTGGGCTCCACCGTGTACATCTTCAGCCGGGCCGCGGGCTTGCCTCCAGGTAATGGATAACGAAACGGAACATAAAACCGAACGTTCAAACCTAAAATGAACCGAGACATTGAAACGGAACGCTACACCTAGATTGAAACGGAACATGACTCTGAACGTTACCTATATAACAAAACGGATTATCAAATTGAACGTTACACCTAAAATGAAACCGAAATATTTAAATTTCGAATATTCTACAGTCCACACTCCACACCTCGGACAGATCTTATAATAGATCATTCCCACTTCACGATCTAGATCTTTCGGGGCAGATATATTACTGACCTGTATGATCTGTATGATCTGTATGATCTGTATGATCTAGCTCATGTTGCCCGGTGGGAGCCGTATACTCTGCATGATCTGGGACTCGTTTCCTGGGTTGGATATGTACTATGCAGATCCTGCACAACTGCTCACAACGGCAGGTTAGGGTTTACATAGATGACCTATCTGTAGATGATCTCTCTGTAAAAGATGTATCTGTAGATTATCTAGCTGTAGATGATATATCTGTAGATGATCTATCTGTAGAGGATCTGTTTGTCCGACGTGTAGTGCGGTTTACACCTGTAAAACCGAGAAATCGTTATGACCTTGAGAATGAGCGTCGGTCGTTTTCTCTTATTTTCGTGTAATCTCTGTTGTGCACTAACTATATCCGATTCCGCTGTGCATCTAACTATCTTCTGATCCTGTGCATGACCTATCCTTTGATTCTGCACGGCTGTGCTTTCACGATCTCTGATTCGTGCTCCCTACGTTTCTTGCGCTCATGACCTTCTTCCCTCCTTCCTGCTGTGCATTTTTTTCCCTCTGGGGTTTTTTATGGCCATTCGGCGTGTTCTGTACCATATTTATACCACCAGTGGGACGAATCGCCTGTGGCTTTGCCGCCGCCGCGGGTCTTCGGGTGCTGGCCTTCACCACGGACATCAGGCTGCCCAGCTGGGTGCAGCCTTCCAGTGCGGCCGTCGATAACTTGGAAAAACTGGAGGCCGAAAGCGAGGCCAACAAGATCAAGATTTCCTCCTGAGCACCATCAGCACCCCCCCCCTCCCCCTCTCCGCCTGATCGCTATCCTACTGTAGGAGATAGGTGGCGTGACCACAGACGACGAAACAGAAAAAGGGGGTACGACGATAAGCAAAAATCAATCTATATGTAATACATGGAAGAAAACGTGTTGAGCGCCTAAACGTTGGAGGATGTGTGGGTGGGGAACGGTGCTCCGTCTCGAAAGGGATGCGTGGTCAATGGTCAAATGACTTAAGGCAAGCAACAAATGAGTATGCCGCCCCCCCCCCACCCGGCCCGGGTGTGATTCCTCGCGAGTTTGGTTTCGGTTTGTTTCGGCCCGCGAGACGGCTTTTCTTTAGTTTTGAACGCATAACTCTTGCAATAGTTACCCAAGTACAATTCAAGTAGTTTTTCCATCAAAAACGGACCCAACAGTAGTAAAGGACCTGGACGGGTTGCGGTAAAAGCCAAGTTCTCCATATTTTGGCGAGTGGCGGTATGCCATTTCCCCGTTTTTTTACGGGTCGTGGCATATACGAGTCCACTTCTCTCAAACGTGTTGTGTTGTAGCCCCCCCCCTTTACTGGATGTCCGCGGGTTTCAGATCGTGCTGCACTAACCTCCTGGGAGGGGACAGTTGGGTGTTAGGGGTTTGGCGGGGGGGGGGGATGTTTAATGGGTAGATGCCTAGGTAAAGCTTAACATTGATTGCTCTGCCTTGATTTTTTGTTTGGTAAATTAATTTGTGAAATTTCTCGATGAAGTCGGTTCTCGCATTACTGTAGCGCGTGCTCGTTCCCAGGTCGAGTTCGGTTATTGTATTTCCACGCTTTTTGTTCGGCTCTACGAACAGAAATGGCTTGTATTTTTTTTTTTTGGGAGTGACCTTTTTTTCGGTGAAAGGTCATGGTAATATACATTTTCTTTGTCAGTACGTCGACGCTAATTCTGGGTGGTGAGGATTAAACTGACCGGCGGGAATGGGAAACTTTCCATTACGTACGTATATTTCGTACCCGCAGCTTTCTGATTGGTCGATTTTTTAGGTTATATTTTTTCATTGGTGGAAAATCCTTCGTCGGCATTTGTCGTCAACAATTCCAACCTGAACAATTGACCCAATACAAAAAACTGCGGGCACGAAATGTTTTATCTCTACGTATAGTAGTGTCTGTAGGAGTGGTGACCGAAACACGAGTGTGCGGCGACGCTTGGAAAAGCTCCTGCATCCACCAGTAACTACAGTATGTACGTACTCGAAGGAGGTGTCGCAAAGACTCATGCTATCTGTCTAAACACAGATTGATACATAGGTCGTTTGCAGGTGTTCAGACGCTGACTGCTGAATTATTGCACGCTTCTTCTACTGGTGTTGGCACGACCTTCGTTCAGGCTCGACAAGATTGAGCAATATCCGGTGCATCTGCTATTCGGTAGCTATTCCGTACGCATCTGGTATATATTCGGTATATACTCGGTAGTTCGGTATAGCTACGTGTTCGGTATATATTGGGTGTCTACTCGATATATAGCTATTCAGTATCTATATAGTCGGTAGTTCGTATTCGGTATCTATTCGGTATTTATTCGGTATCTGGTGGTGTTTTTTTTTGCGGGTGAGTGGTTGAAAAGCAGTCGCCCCAGTTACTTAACTTTACGTCAGAGAGGCTTCGCTGGCGGCTGGACTGGGAGGCTACTGTCTGATTCCGAAGGGTCTACTGGGGTCTCTAAAAACGGATTTTTTTTTTGTCTGTCGGCGTAGGTCGTACTATTAATATCACGTCGGTAGAGAGACATTATATTTTTCTCTGGTATGCAACGAAGTTTCAATAATCAGGTGCTTCGCACTGATTATATCTTACTCTTTTTATCAATGTACTAGTCTATTTTATCGAAGCCATCGCCCACTCTAATTCCAAGTAGTTTTAACCCCAAGAAGTGGTTGAAGCTCTGAGGCGCTCGGTGTGACAAAACGATTTGTGGTTCGGTGTTCGTTATGTCCAGCTGGCGTGAATCTGCCCGTTCAGGCGAACTTCTGAGACGTGCCCGAATAAAACGATGCTGTTCTAATAAGGAGATATAGGGTTTCGTCACAAAGCTGTGAGGCATTCGTTCCCGACGGTGAGCTTATTTGAAGGGTGGACGCATCTTGATAGTAGATATTTACGGGGGGTTTATGCTTGGCTCCTGCAGCCGACCCTCCGACCCTAACCCAAACCCCATGCCAGTGGCGAGTGCTGGGATGCTGTGCTTGGTAAGACTCTAGGTTGACTCGGCCTGCGTGGATGGTGAGCTTGGAAAGATTCTAGGTGGACTCGGGATGCTGTGGCTGGGAAAAACTCCAAGTTGATTGAGCCGCGTAAAACGTACCCTCAGCCAACCAGAGTGCCTAAACAGCTACCTTAGGAAGATTTACTATCTTAGGAAGATTTACTATCATACTTTGTCCACGACTGGCTTATTTTTGGCTTCGGCTGACGGCGGCCACCACCCCACCCGGAACTCTAACCCTAGACTCATCCCACGGTATGCCATATATAGGGGTTGAAGTTAGTTTTCACTTTCTCAAAAAGGCAAGATTTTCTGACCTTAAGACTCGCTCCTTGAGTGAGTAACTACCGTTTAGAAACGATAATTTTGCTCGTATACCAGGTGTTTTTTTGTTTTTTTTTGGGGGGGGGGTACTTCATATTCATGCATGGCCGTAGTCGTATGTATGACCATGGACCCTCGCATCCCTACAATGCCGGGACGGAGCAGGGTCATCTACAGACGGCAACTCTCCACCCGGCGCATGTGTGTGGGATGACTATACACTTGTTGCTACGTGATGCTGCCGTGCTGTTCGATCGTATCCCAGTCGTCAGCCTCACCCTATCATTACTCGGCCACAACACGGTCAAGCAGTCTTCAAGTCGGAGATTTACAGCCAGCGCGTACTCAACGCGACAGCACTAAAACCAATGAGCTTTAAAGAACATTCGACTCAAATTTCGCACGAAACATAAGAAACCTATGTACTACGCATGGTATTCCTTTTTAACTGCAAATCAAATAGTTTATCATTACGGCACACACCCTGCCTCACGTAAAAACTTGAACCTGGCCCAGAGTGAGAGTGGGAGTTCCAAAATTCGTGCAAAAGTTAAAAAAAATTGTGCGTGGAGTCGACCCGTGCTGCGATAGAGGTAAAGGTATACCGTTTTTTGGCTCAAACGTTTTCTGAACGATCAGGCTCCTTAACCCAGAACTCGTCGGGCGTTTTTTCATTCTTGTGTTGCCATGTGTTTCGTAGTACACTTATTTCGTAGTATACTAAGGCCATCGGGTTGTTCATCGGATCGTATATGGGTCGCCCCGGTGGTCTAACTGGTAGCCACGAAGCCTGTTGGGTCGGATGTCGAGGGTTCGATTCTCCCCATGGAGGATATTATTCTCAAATGATACCGACTGTCGATAGCGCATATTATAGCGTGGGTAAGCAAAATTCGAAGAAAGTTGACGAGGGAAGAAAGTGCTGAAATCTTCTCGCGATAAATATGCAAGGCAAGAACCGTAGTGGGGGGGGAGGAAGGGGAGCCTACTTTGTGACCCCGGATCTGAGTTGCGACTAGGGAGGGAGAAAGACGGAAGTGCGAAGATAATAAATGGGATGGAAAAAATAAAAAATAAAAAATGCGCTTTTATTTTCCTCCAAAATTAACTTTTTTTTGGGTGAGGTATAGGCCTCCTCAACTAGCCACCCTCATATAAAGCATGGAGCACCTCTCTACAGCAGCGTGCTTCAGTCGCTTATGTAAGGCCCTCACCGGTCGACCCAGTAAACGCGCAATAAAACTGCCTGTTTTGTCACCTCCGACTATTCCCGAGCGCTTCAGACTTCAGACGGGTTCCAATTTCCAATGTGCCGGCAGGGTATTTCGGGGGTGGGGGTGCACATGAAGTAATCGATCCGTATTTAGCACATTGTACCCGTGCCTTGGGTGGCATTTGCCAGCTATCATATCATAAGTGTATACACCGAGATAAAACAGAACGTAATCCTTCGCAGTATTACAAGATTCCCCTTCGGGATTGGGGTTGACTTCCAAATCCCGGGGGTGCCATAAGCTGAAAAGGGGAGAACACCGCAGCAGGCGTTTCTATCCTCGTACCAGCTCCTCGTACGTTGTTAGTCACCGGGCAACAACGAAAAACGTAAACAAAGCAAAAACTCTTAAAACTTCAAGACAAAAAAAAGTACAGCAACCGACGCATGCTACGATAGAGGTGCACCATGTTCTTGCGGAGGCTCCTCCCTTAGTAAGGAGAAGAATTGGTCGGATGAGATTGGTGGTATTCGACGAATTGTGTCAGCTTTTTCATTCCGAATGAATAATGCCCTGCACATTGTTGTCGGAAGGCAAATTATATAATAATAAGAGGGAGGGAGCAAGGACAACAATGGAGTATTGTGGATAAATCTTGGCGGGAAGCAGACATGGAAGGGTGTTAGACTGTACGCATAGGTTTCCTTGGTTTCCGTGGTCTTCTGCTTTTGGGAGTTTTATGAGTGATCAACGCTGAAGATCATGCTGCACATTGTCGGATGGCAAAGATAATAATAATAATAATAAGGAGCTCTACGATATACCCCACCCAAAAACTGATTTTGGACGAAAACAAAAGTATTACTGTACGTAGTACCCAATGAAAAAACTCACGGCCTACTGTAACGATCCAACGAAAAATATTGCAACACAACTGTTAACCCTTTTAGAACTGCAGTCCCGTTCTGGGGACAAACCCCTCTAATTCTAAGTAATTTGTCCCCAAAACGGGACTCCAGTCCTATAAGGGTTAACAATGGAATCCCGACAAGTTTGGGTTAAGGAGCCCTATCTTAAAAAAAAACGTTTTCAGCCAAAAGTTCTACCTCTATCGAAATACGCGTCCACCGGGCAAGCAAGTCAAATCGGGCAAGTAACACCGACCCGGCGCAAACGAGTTTATCTAACCCCTTTGGAGCCGTACGCACGTTGTCGGGCGCAAAATACTACCACCGTACGTCGTAGTAGTACTGGTCGGAATTCATGTAGGATCATATTTGCAATACGAACAGGGTTGTTGTAGTTAGTTAGTATTATTCTATTATTGTCAGTCGCGGTTTTTAATCGAAAATGACGCGTGCTTGCGGTAGAGGGACTCGTAGCACTTTTCGGCTGATTTTGTTTCTGAACGACGCGGGGCTCCTTTAACACGAAATCGACGGGAATTTCATTTTTTTTTGTGTTGCAATATTTTCCGTTCCATACTTAAAATCATACCGGTATGGGATTGTTCATCGGGAAGCACTTTCTATTTCCTCCATAATCAGTTTTCGGGTGGAGTATAGAGAGCTCCTTATTAAGTGACCACCCTTATAAGGCAGAAAGTAATTGATGCGCCTCTACCGTAGCCGCTTCCGGTACGGTCACGGCTCCGCCCTTGGCGCTAGTTGCCCATACATACATAGTAGTATACGTCAGTACCTGCCTGGTACAGGCAGTACTCGCTGTGCGCTGTGGTGTACCACATTGAGCGGACGTATGTAAGGACCACCGTGCGGGGCGGCGTCGACCCGGGGGGTGTCCGATGTAGTAGCATGAATATCGCCATCGGGCAATGTGTACGAGTAGCATGATGAGCTTCAAAGTTGTGATCGCTCTTCGTATACTCACTCCCAAAGGAGAAAACCACACGGGAACAAAAAAAGGAATTTCTTTATTCGAAAGAGTCACGGCACCCGAAGCGAGTACTTTTACGTACGTACGTACATACGTCTCTAACGCCGGTGATGACTCCACTCCGCCCCCGATTTGGGGACAAAACAAGACTTGAAATTAGCGTTGGGATCAATTGCTCTGCAGTTTTTTTAGTATGCATACGAGACGCTCTCGGTCACTCACAAGATTCACATGTATGTTTGATATTAAAACTGTTGCCACGCTGATCCTTCGTCCAGGGGCTTCCGAACAGCGGGGCGTGGTGTATATTATTTGCTGGGCGAGTTAATTAGAAACACGTCACCTCAACAATAGAGGGGGGGAATGGGAATACCATGAATATCATGATAACAGAGCTATTATTAGATGTATACTTACTTCGTACGACACACAGTCTGCTGTTTCACACATACATCTCGGACAGATCAGATCAGACCAGATCATATCCATCCGTATTTTTTTCTCGATCTACTGATCTTTCGGCGCAAATAAATACGTTTATCATTTGCAGTATGTACTCGTACCTGGTATGTGATATCTGCACGATCTGTATCAAGAGTTAATCGAGTAGCATGTGTTATGACACGGGCTGTTGCGCACATTTATTTGTCGTCATCCAGAAAACTGCGGGCACGAAATCCCTTTTTTTGTGTGTACTCGTATGTCATGCTTACGAGTGAGTATAGAATTTGCGTGGATGCCGGATGAAGATCTGCATGGTATGACACGGCTCTTGCGCAACACATGTAGTATCATGATGGCAAGTACCGGTCGGTGTACATAGGATGCATACAAGTAGTAGTGCGTAGAACGTGGATGGTTTGCATCTGAATCGGGATATATTTGTCCAATGTCTTTCCAGCATCGCAGACATCTCGCGCGCATACAACTTGCAAAACGCAAGAAGAAAAAATAACGGAAAAGCCGCCGTTCGTTGTATTCCGGCGAGGCTATTTTGTACGTAGGTAGGGTACTCCCGTGGGATCAACACTCCCAGCGGCGGGGCTTCACTATTATTTTGCGTGCCTCCCTTTCCAGAATGTTGGGGCTGTCTCCCGACAACGAGGTGCAGCATACCAGTACGAGGAGTACGAGGCAGATGCGTGATCTTGCAACGTGCTACGTACCGCTCATCAATGTAATGACATATAATCCTAAGAGTCATATTCATTGCCGCTCATCGCTCACTCGAAATTGTGTAGTTTTTATAGTAAATTAAAAGGCATTCTTCTCGGCGAAGAAAAAAAGAAAAACCCCCTGCCTGTGTAGTTGGTTTTCTGTATTGCGACGCGTGGACATGCCAAGCAACCTTGCTCTGCTCTGATTACCGAGTGACTCGTGCAACGAGCACTACCGCGGACCTTGCCACAAAGAAAGATATGACGGCGCTGATTGCAGTCGCTCGCCGCGCAGGGCTTGTCCGCAGTGTATTACCCAGCGGTGGCAGCTCCAACACTGGCTTGCTTTCGAGAGCGTTATTGGGAAGCCCGACTTCATCGCTGCGAGGAGCATCAACATCATTTCGAGACCACTGCTGCCGCTCTATCTCGGCGTCTCCCCACCGGCAGCAGGGGAGCGGAGGCCCGATGTTTTCAGTGCTTGGTAGTCGATTACCGTTTTCTGGCGAGGAGCTCGCTTCCCCGTCGGCCGGCCACCACAGCGCTGCTGGTAGTAGTAGAAGTTGCAGCAGCTCGAGCGGTCCAACCAAGCCGCTGCTCAAGCCGATGAGGTCGGTCCTGTACACGCCAGGATCATCGAGGCACCTCTACAAGATCAGGGATATCGCCTGCGATGCGTCGCTCATCGACTTGGAGGTAAGGCAAATTTCTGGGTATCCCCCTTGAGATTGAAAGATAGCATATACGTAGCACCCTCAACTTGCACTGCTGTGCTCAAAGTGCTACCAAGTCAGCAGTATGACGTGGGTGTGCTTTCTTTTACTGACTGTTTGCTGCGCCGATTCGACCGCATGGAATCGTACTTTGATACACTTGACATTTGACACTCGTGCTCGACTGATCGGAGTTCTTGTACCAACCACTTTGTCCGGTATTATAAGGATCGTTTGAGTCGTAACATGAATATCCAAACGGTCGTTACATTTACGAACAAAATTTGTATGATACACCAGGTACTGCTACGAGTACGTACGTACGCAAAGCATCGCACTTCTCTACGAGTATACTTGTGGCCGAGACTCGTGATCATGTGTACCAGATGTGTACTCGTATCATATCGTACTTCTCGTATCATAGCTCGCATAGCTGTATAAAGTGTACACACGTACTGTCTGTACGAGTATACATGGCCTCTACGACTATACGAGTCAAATCGCTGCTGTAGCTGTCAGTCCGGTGCACCTCTCTCTCGAGTAAAGGCCTCTGGAACGGAGGGTTGTTGCACGTATGAAACATACCGCCCAATGGGCTTTATGTTGAGCGGCGGTCGGGATCGATGCATCGATCACCAAACGTCCCGCCAGCTGCTGCGCTGCTGCTGCTGCTGGCTCGTGGCTACGTACTCCTATACCAGGTATATGATATCCGTATCATATGTATGTATGTAGCAGCTTTGGCAGTTTAGCAGCAGCAGCAAGATGCATCGCTGTTGATAGGTTGACGTTTGACATGCCAGATTGGCGGCTTTTGTGCGTCGTTTGCTGTTCAACCCTTTTATAATGGGGGATCATGGTAAATAGGATGTACGGTACACACAAAAACCTGTACATTTACCTATTTTTACGAACACTATTTGGTCCTATTTACTATGGTCCCCCGTAATAGTACTGCACTACTATTAATACTGCTGTACGTAAACCTAAATATGTCTTTAATTCGATGTGGTCCGCCCCCAGAACAGAAGGAGTGCGGCTCGTAAGGGAGGGGTGCTTACGTGCCTACGTGCTTACCGCTTACCAGGTATTCGATAAAATGGTTGACCGAATACCCTGTATACGAGACGAATAGAAACTAACCCGAACCCTAACCCCAACCGTGAGCCAATCAGATAGAGCCAACCAACCATTGGTTTTGCGTTATTCCCTTTGTCTAGCACTCAAGTGTACCTCACTCATTGCTCAGGATCGGATAAGTGGTACCGGTAAGCTCTACCGCCAAATCGGGGTTGACCTAGACCTTTCGACGTTCGGCGATGAAAGCGTACATACGTACCTATAACACCATAACAGCATGAGGGCGACTTCATGCCAGGTACAAATGCTTGACACGAGTATCAAATGTCCTTCTCCACGTGATCGGGTGTGCTTTCACGTTTAGACCTTGTAACGTTGAATGTTGCATACCTCGAAAATATCACGATCTATGTATATACCTGGTACATGATACCTGGTATACTACAGCTGTAGATCAACTACTGTACCAGGCATACGTAGTGAGTACCCCGATTTAAGAGTCGATAAGAGCATTCGGGATTTAAGAGCGGTCAAACCGGCATACCCCGCCTATACTAAAAGCTACCTGGTATATACAGCAGGGGTCCCCAAATAAGGCGGTGGTGTGCCAGAGACAGCAATATGACCGCCTTATTGAGGGAAGCCGCCTTATTCGTTCCAGGTTATGAGTGCGGTTCCCCAGTCGCGCCAAGCAATTTTGACCGCCTTATATCGGGGGACCGCCTTACTCAGACCGCCTTATTGGGGGACCCCCACTGTATTGCCCACTACAGATAAGAGCAAGGTGTAGTTAAGAGCGCTTGCTTTGGCTTGTCGCGGGGCGCTTTAAAATAGGGGTACCCACTGTATATCCTAACCTGCCCTTATTAGATGCTGTTCAGGCTCTTTTATGCGAAAATATCCAACGCAGGAAACATGTCCTACAGTAAATGTGTGATGAGGCAGCACTTTCACCCCCTGAGACAGACGGCAATTTTTCATTATATCCTAACCTGCCCTTATTAGATGGGGTACCCACTGTTTATCCTAACCTGCCCTTATTATATGCTATTAAGGCTCTTTTATACGTAAACATCCAACACAGGAAACATGTCCTACAGCAAAGACGTGAGGAGACAGCATTTCCACCCCTTGAGACAGACGGCAAATTTTGCATTGACATGCCTTGACTGACACCAAACTACTAGGTTTTAGTGTGGAGCACTCGCCTCTACACCCTTAACAGCGTGTACATTTTTATTTGCTTGACGTGTCTCCTGACATCTTTGTACTACAGTAGACCATGCAGATTGTGCGTCTCCCACCCAACAGCATGAGCTAGATCGTTCAGATCATACGGGTCATACAGACCAGGAATATATCTGCCCCGAAAGATCTAGGTGATGAAGTGGGAATTATCTATGTCTGATCTATAAGATCTGTCCGAGATGCGCATGATACGAGTGTACACCACTAAAGTAATACCTTATCGCATATACCTATCATAAGAAAGAGCCCCACAAGAAACCCAACCTGATATTTCAAGGGAAGTGGTAACTCGGGGGCGGTTATGCTACAGTTAGTGTAGAACACACGCCTTTCTCAAATAGGAAACCTACGTAGCCTGGGCCAGTATCCCGGTTTCTTGTTCATAAAACAAATAAAAACACCAGCTGTGAGATCGAGGATTTCGTCGAAACTCATCGTTGCAAGCTGAGTGCGATACTTGCATCGCGCTTACTACGGGTTTTATATGGTGTAATGCAGGAAAATGCAGGGTATGTATCCGTTGCTATAGCGAGTTATTATAGGACAGATAAATACTGCCGTACAGCAATTTACGAAACTCAAATAAACAGTTGAGTACCAACCACTCAATCGGTCGAACTCACAGCTGAGTAGTTGGAATTTTATATATATACCAGGTACATATAATACCAGGTATAAAACAGGATGGAAATCGAAACCCTTTTTTGTGCTGGTAATAACACGAACGACGACTGCGTGTATATTATGTAAACTTGATAAATATGTAGACTCAGGCTTCAGACTTTTATGTGCGTGATGATTGATACGATCTTCTGATCATGAAGATCACACATTTTTAGCAAGTTTCCCTGAAATCTAGCGTCGCGTTGTCAAATCGCTTCTTCTGCTGTGTACCTCTCGTACGTCGTGAGTACTTCACAGCTGGCCAGATAATCAATTCCTACTGGATATACTTAATACTCCATGATCTAGATCTTTCATGGCAGAGCTTTTCCCGATCTTGCTTGATGAGTATATACTTCATGATTTAGATATTTCATGGCAGGTCTGTCCCCGATCTTGTATGATGTGTATATACTTCATGATCTAGACCTTTCATGGAAGATCTGTCCCCGATCTTGTATGATGTGTACCGGTATATACTTCATGCTCTAGATATTTCATGGCAGATCTGTTCCCGATCTTGTATGATGTGTATATACTTCCTGATCTAGATATTTCATGCCAGATCTGTCCCCGATATTGTACGATGTGTATATACTTCATGATCTAGATATTTCATGGCAGATCTGTCGGCGATCTTGTATGATGTGTATATACTTCATGATCTAGATCTTTCGTGGCAGATCTGTTCCCGATATTGTATGATGTGTATATACTTCATGATCTAGATCTTTCGTGGCAGATCTGTTCCCGATATTGTATGACGTGTATAATTCATGATCTAGATAACTCATGGCAGATCTGTCCCCGATCTTGCATGATGCGAATACTTCATGATCTAGACCTTTCATGGCAGATCTGTTCCCGATCTTGTAAGGTTCGGCACATTTTGCCGGGTGGGACCCTTACAATCCGCATGATCTAGCGCGGGTTTCCTCAATTCGATCTGTACGTACAGATCCTACACAACATATCAGTACGGCAGGTTTAGAACTCGATGATCTACAGTACATGAATCATGATCTACGCGAGTTGTGGAGTACTTGCCGCATCAATTCCGGCGAACGTGCTCTACAAGTACAGCAGTCGGCTGGTGTGTCTCGCAAGGATAACTTGACGGCAGAGCAGCATCAGAGCAGCACCACATGATGATGATGATATCACATTAGCTCATTTTCCATAAATTTTGCCCCGTGGTCACGAAACAGGCTAAACAACAACGAAATACGTCTTGATGGGAGAAAACAACCAAGACCAAAATGGTAGGTGTCTGTGTATTCTTCACATTAAACCTTCCTTTCTACCCGTCGACATCCAGCACACCCAGTGTCCGTGCCGATTCTTCATCCTAAAAAGGTACGGTACCAGTTATGTGGTCACAAAACTACGACACAGAGATACTGCGCTCAGTGCAGTAAGCAGAGCAGACAATGCAATGCCATATACGACAGGCAAGACCTACCCTGCTAGCAATCCAGATGCATGAAAGAGAAAAAAATGAAAAAAAAGAGAAGAAGCGAAAAGGAAAAAAAGAATAAAAAATAAACATAATAAAGCAAATCAACAAACAATCCAACAACCAAACAAAAACATGACACAAAAAGAAAGAATGTGTCGTGCTTCTCCCAGAGGAGGTGCGACAGACAATAGAATCAAATGAAATTAAACGAAAAAAAAATGAATGAAAAACAACGCAAACAGAGCAAGATTAAGAACGACAAGAAAGGACAGGCAACCGGAGCACACCAAAAGCCCCTTCCACCGCAGCAGCACTAGCACGCAAGGGGGAGACAACAGTACCAGACCGCTGCAGCGACTGATCCACGTTCAACGTTCAACAACCCGCGGGGCGCAATGGCGGTGGTAGTGTGGCTTTGTCCGCACCTACTCCTAAAGTAGAGGGCAGCTATTGTATACACCTCGGCCCCGCTTCGACGAAATGGTTGAACTATACAAATTTGATGTCCGGAAATATAATCACCGTTTGATGCGGACATCAGAGTCCAAACGGGGATAATTTTTTCGGCCAGAGTGGTACTTGAGGTTACAACCCTAACCCCAACCCCGACCGCCTGGGAACTTTCTCGGAATTTTCTCGGAATAAAGATGAGGAGTTTATGTGGACGCTCTCAACCATTTCGTCGAAGTTAGACCAAGCGATACAGCCTATATAGTGCAACAGGAACAGATGGCCACTACTATTTATGTCATCATGGATCTACCGTTGCAAGCACAAAATGCATGCACACTCTACACACCTTAAGTTGTTTCTAGAATAATTACCCGGTACCAGGTAGAGTTTAACCCCTTAACCCATTCAGAACTGAAAAAAATCTCCCACATTAATTCCAAGTATTTTGTCCCCAAATACGTGGGACCAGTTCTTAAGGGGTTAAGATACGAATTTGGGGCCAAAATACTTAGAACTAGTGTGGGATAAGTTTTGCAGCTCTGAATGGGTTGAAACTTAAAAAATTCCAAACTTTTCGTAAATTTTCCATCAGAGATACATAATATGTACCACTCTGTCCCATAATATAAGGACCGATTAAAATAACTATTACTATACAAGCGTTCCTTATAGTATTGGACAGAACAGTATATGCGTGTCAGTTTGTTTTCTTAGATTATCAACGAATGCACGATCAGAGGTACCCCACCCCCGCGTGCGCCACCGCAAAGAGACGACAGCGACCCGCAGATTGCAGCCATTCCGTCATTGACAAGCATAGATTATCACATTTAAGAATCACGGCTGTCGCTCGGTGACCCTATACTCGTAGAGTGCTCGGTTCACCTCCCGTTTTTATGAGTACTACTGTACGGTACTACCGAATACTGTGATCACTATAACTAGCGGTACGGCCACGGCTCCGTAATAAGATACCAGTTCACATGCGCCTATGGAAGCATCTGTTCAAGTGCTCTCACTGGCGGGATGGTCTGGACCGGGATGGGTCACGGGCGGGCTCTCATGGTAGCAAGACACACCGGGTACATGAAGACATGGAGCAGAATATAGAAGGCTCCAATATATACCAGTAGAAGACAAGAAATACAAGAAATTAATTACCGGGGCACCTTCCAGGTAAATGTGAAATGTACCCGCGGGAGAAACATGCCAATTGTCCCTACGTATCCCAGACGGTTACATATATACGCAGCTTGCAAATATGAGTTTCGACGAAATGCTCGATCTCACACCTATCGTTTTTTTTTAATATAACCATCGCGCACATATCGTACTCTCGTCGATATATATCTTAACCCTTTTAGAACCGCACCCACAGTTTTGGGATCAAACTACTTGGATTTAGTGTTGTATATTATTTCCAGTAGTAAAAGGATTAAGCCAGCATTTTTTGTTCTGTGTGCCCCACTTGCTTTGGGCTCGGGTCTCGGAAATCCTTCCCACGGTGTGTGTTATCTTATTATCTTGATTACAGTATACAGTACGCGGCTGCACTTCAGAATCTCCTCTTTTTTTGCCTCGTAAGGTTCGCGACTTAGTGTGATGTCAATGTTGAGCATCGGTACTCGTAGGCTCTTGAAGGCTAATCTGTACCCTGGTAGGGTTTTAGAGTGGCGTTACTCGCTGGGCATATATGCTTACGTACGACGTATGACAGCTGTAAATTCTTGAATAAAAATTAGAAAAAAAATAGGCCTGAAATTCTCAACTCTCAATTTCTTAAGAAACGTCTCGTGCTGTACATATGGCAGTACGAGTACTCTACGGCTGTATCCCAGAACCGTGATTGTTTTACCCGCGATCACCGTACGTAGCGCCCCGAACTGGTCACTGCTTTCTATTGTAGGCTAGTTTAAGAGTCTACTTGGGAGCATTATCACTTTTAGTCGTCTCTGCCCACCACTACGGCCGTGCAAGACACGAGTACAACCCCCCCCCCGCCCCCGACTCGTTTTTCACAATTTCTCCTGCTTGTTTCGTTTCGTGCTGTTCCGTTCCGTTCCGTTCCGTCGTTCCGTTTCGTTTCGTGTCGTTTCGTTTCGTTTCGTTTTCGTGTTCCGTTTCGGGTCGTGTCGTGTCGTTTCGTATCGCTTCGTTCCGTTTCGTGCGGTTTCGTTCCGTTCCGTTTCGTGTCGTTGTGTTCCCGTTTTGTTTTGCTCCATTTCGTTTCGTTTCGTGTCGTTTCTTTGTTGAGCAGGATGGCGTTGTGCCGGAGGCAAAGGACAACGCTCGCGAGCGGGTGAGCTACGTTACGTACGATCGGTTCGTTTTGCTCGCAATCATACAAGTTCTATCCGTATATAGCAATGTGACGGTTTGTTGTCGCGAGCCGTTACCTCTCGGTCTCTCGGTCTCTCGGTCACATCCGACTCGTTTGGTCGTTACGGGTTGAGGCCCCGATTTAGCTACCCCGATTGAAATGTCAATAATATATATACAGGACGTAGGAGTTTCGTCTTCTTGGACGCTTCAAGACCTCTTTTGGCCTTAATATACTAGTTTTAGTGTAGGGGCGGTCAGTCAAGGGGTCAAACCGCGGTCTACTAGTAGTCCTGGAAGGCTTTTTCTTTGGCCTTAATATACTATTTTTAGTGTGGGGGCGGTCAGTTAAGAAGTCAAACCGCTGTCTACTACGTAGTCGTGGACGGTTGTTTCTTTGGCCTTGATGAACTACAGTAGTTTTAGTGTAAGGGGCGGTCAGTGAAGGAATCAAAGACCGGTCTCCTATTCGTAGAAGGCTTTTCTTTCGGCCTTAACATACTAGTTTTAGCGTAGGGGGGCAGTCAGTCAAGGGGCCAAACCGCGATCTCCTATTAAAAGTATATTTGTTGGCATGTAGTCCGTCGTCATTCTCTGTCCGATAAGCTTTTCGTGCTTTAAGTTTGTCGTATACCTCTATCTGCTATATTTTATTGATAAACAATACCCGTACCAGGTACGTACGAGGTAGAATATAGGTATTACTCAAGAGGTTACGTGTCACCTTTGCTGGGCATGAGGGCTGGGGTTCGATACCCGGCGGTCACTACCTGACGAATGTACATTATGTGCGTTTTTCTCACATGTCACTGAAAGCGCGAGAATGTGAGTTGGCAAAAATCGATAGAAATCGAAGAGTAGTTGGAATGCTGAATGATCCCTATTCGCAATAAAACAAAACAATCAAGTACCGGCAGGAGGGGAGGGGGTACTCATTTGTTGCTTGCCTTAGTCATTTGACCATTGACCACGCATCCCTTTCGAGACGGGGCGGGGGGGGAAGAAAAGCACCCGTAGCCACGACTTAGACCCTGACAAAAGGCATACCTTACATAATGCCTTAGAGCCCTTTCTCAGCAAAGGCTTGCCTTAGAAGCTGTGTGTTGCGTGCCTTGCGTGCGCTCAAAAAAGGGGCAAATTATACGGCACGTTTTGTACACCAAAATAACGCCGTTATATACCTATGAACACCCTAAAAACGTAGGACACGGCTACTGCTCCAAAAGGCCGCTAAGTGCAAACACTCCCACGAGTTGAGCTGGAAAGTAACAGTGATCGTACATCGGACAGATAGATCAGATAGATCATCTAATAGACCACTTAGATCCTAACCTACCGTTGTGAGATGTTGTGCAGGATCTGTTTAGTGTAGATCTTGTGTAGTATAGATCCAGCGCAGCAGATAACGATCCAGATAGTCTAGATCCTAACCTACCGTTGAGATATGTTGTGCATGATCGGCATATACAGTACAGATCCAGAACAGGAAATATGCGCTACAGAGGTCGTGCAGATTATACGGCTCCCACCCGGCAACTGAGCTAGATCATACAGATCATACAGATCAGGAAACCTATATTCCCTGAATAATATTAATCATGAATTGGGTTCGGTGTGATCTGTCCTGTGTGAAAGTGATACTTGAAAAACGAAAAAAAGTCCCATTTTTTTCTGGTCTTTTTCTCGTCAAGCCCTAAATTTCTTGTATTTATTTTTTTATTGAGTACGTACCAAATGTCTGGTTTTTGTTTTTGTCAAGCACTAAATTTGTGTTTTTTTTCGTCAAGTACTATTAATAATGCAAATTTCTGTTTTTTGTTTTGTTTTGTTTTCCTTTGGGAACATGCGGGGGTCAGGTGTGCTCGGAGGTGGCGAAGGGAGGCTATGGACGCAAGGCGGTGGTGGTGAGGATTAACTCGCTCGACTCGCCCTGGGGGGAGGACGACATCAAGGAGGTGGCCAAGCTTACCTTGGATGGGGTCGTCATACCCAAGGTGCCTGTGCCGTGTATGGGTGTGCTGTGCTGTACTGTGCTGTGCTGTGCTGTGCTGTGTATGGGTGTACTGGGCTGGGCTCGGCTGGGCTGGGCTGGGCTGGGCTCGGCTCGGCTCGGCTCGGCTCGACTGGGCTGGGCTGGGCTCGGCTGGGCTGGGCTGGGCTGGGCTTTGCGATGCTGTGCTGTGCTGTGCGATGCTGTGCTGTGCTATGCTGTGCGGTGTAGTGCCCTAGTTCCAAATGGTGTGTCCGATAATTTCGCCTGCATTGTCCTTTGGCATCTATCTCATCTACTGTAGACGCCCTTGAGGGTTTGGGACCGCGAGCCGTCGTCGTTTGACGTCATGCTAGATTGGGCGGAAACAGATGGTGGTATCGTCCTACTACTGTACGTAAATACGAAACACAACACTCATCCTCTCCCTCCCTCCCTCCCTCCCTCCCCCCCTCTCTCTCTTCCTTCCGCCCTCTGTCCGTTAACTAGGTTGAAAGTGCTGCGGACGTTCGTAGGGTGGCAGACCTTCTTCGGCAGCATGGGGGCAAAGACACGGACCTGTGGTGAGATGAAGAGGGGGGGGGGGTACTCATATCGTGCACGGCCGTAGTCATATGACCATAGACCCTCGCATCCCTACAATGCCGGGACGGAGCACGTTGGGTTTTCACCAACCAGGCGGGGGGGGGCGGGGGGGTAAGGCTTTGTGTGCACACGACGCTTGCTACCATAGGGGTAGTAAACAGAGGCCCCGATTGCATGCTACATGGCATTGCATTGTCTACTCTGCTCACTGCATTTCAATGTAGTCTATTTTGTGCCGTGGTTTGTGTGACCGCAGAGCTTCTATTTCTCTGGGATGAAGAATCGGCACGGACACTGGGTGTGCCGGATGTCGACAGGTAGAAAGAACGGTTTTATGTTAAGAAAACCCACACACGCGATGGAGGTGTGCCAACTCTTTCCTGAGGCTTTATTGGGAGGGCGGGGTCTCGTTGTGCTGAACGTTGTTGGCGGTTTTGTTTGGGTTTTCGTCTGTACTGTGCTTCGCTGAAAACGTTACGCACATTTATGTTTTTTTGCGGTGTAATAACGCGCAGGTGTATGTGATAAAATGCACGATTGTGCAGACACTGCGCCCTAGAAGTAGACAGTCTTCGCGTTGTCACTTTCCCGAAACCATAACTTTTTTGTTTTTTCGCCGCGTTGCCGTTTCGCTACAACCGGTACGTTTTTTTTTTTAGATGAAACAAACGACAGGTGCCAACATCGAAACCCCGTGCCGTTAATCCTTTTGCACCTCCTGAAAATTTCTAGTCTAATTCGAAGTGTTTCACACATCGGACAGATCAGATAGATCATTCCACTTGATGATCTGTAGATCATTCGTGGCAGATACATTCCTGATCTGTATGATCTGTATGATATGTATGATCTGTATGATCTGTATGATCTGTATGATCTGTATGATCTGTATAGTCTAGGCCATGCTGCAGGGTGGAAACCGTAAATTCTCCACGATATCGCACATGTTTCCTGGGTTGGATCTGTACTATACAGATCCTGTACAACCTCTCGCAGCGACAGGTATGTGAGAAACTAGATGATCGAGATCATGATCTATCTGTAGATGATCTGTAGATGATCCGGCCAAGGTATGATCTAGATGCTGGTCTGTCCGAGTGAGGTGGTAAAAGGGTTAAGGAAGACGCACGAAGGTGCAGACACCGCCGCCTGCATACGATAGACGCAGACGCACGAACCCAAAACCGAGAAGGGAAAAAGGCTCTCGCCAACTAAAGTATACTGGTAGGAAACAAGGAAAGGCAACATACTGGTAGGAAAGGCAGGAAAGCTCCGGCAAGGAATAGAAGGCGGCAGTGTCAAAATGGGAGGCCTGAGAAGGCCAGGGATGGATCGATCTCAGGAGAAAGATATCTGTAAGTACGTTTATAGTGTTGGATATCGTATCGAAAATGCGAAATATCGAAATATTGAAATATCGATATATCGAAATATCGAAAAGATTTGATATATCATATCGAAATACCGAATGTGTTTTGCCCATCATCCCCTGGCATCCCCGTGTTTTTTATGCATATACACTGGACGAAATTTTGGATGTATCTAAATATCGAAAGAGTATCGGTAAGTGTTTTTGTTTACCGTTATCGTCTTATGCTCGATTCTCGTTCGATATCCGATATCCAACACGAGCAAACACTGTTTTGCGTTTCCGCGATATAGAACCGCATGCCACAACCGGTACGTTTTTTTTTCCCGCCGCGTTACCGTTTCGTCGAAACCGTTACTTTATTTTGTTTTTTTGCGGTGTGATGACGCCACAGGTGCATGATCGAAACCCCCCTGGGAGTGACGCGGGCGAACGAGATCGCTTCGGCGCACGAGACCGTGTCGTGTCTCGTGCTGGGCACCTCGGACCTGTCCAGGGACCTCCAGGCTAACCACACGCCTGACCGCACCCCTCTCCTCTACAGGTTTGTTCCGCTCAATTGTACGTCCTCCGTGGTGGTAGTGGTGGTGGTGGTGGCTGTGATATCGTTTGGTACGCGATAGCTATGATATCGCATATACACGGCGGTTGGTATCGGTACTGGTATATGTATGTATAGGTTGGGGTGGTTGTGGCGGTGGTAGTTGTGATATCGTTTGCTGCGCCATAGCTATGATATCGTTTACACGGCGGTTGGTAATTGCCAACTGCCGTGTAAATTGTGTCATGGAAATGACGAAGCACACGATATCATAGCTACCACCACCACCACGACAACCGCCCCCAACATCATCACCACCACATATACATACAAATACATATTATACATAAACATATGTACCACTATCTTCCGTACGGTGGCTGTGCTGTCGTTTTGCTCGGCGATGGTTACTTTTACTCGTACTCTTTACGTATTGTTGTTGTTTTTGCGGATTGGCGGTAAGCATGCTTTGTTGCGTGATGGCTGTGATCTTGTTTTGGTGGTGGTGACGTGCACTGATGATGCTGTGCATGCTCGCCCGACGCCTCGATCAATCGATCTCAGCCAGCCTTGTCTGTGGTGGCGACAGCTGTGGTGCTCTCTCTCTGTCTCTCTCTCTCCCCCTCCCTCTCTCTCTCTCTCTCTCTCTTTCTCTCTCTCTCTCTCTCCGTGTATCTATCCATTGTCGGGTGTTATGTTGCTTTGGTTGCGATGGCCGTGCCATGTATCGTCTTGCTCGTCGGCAGCTAAGTTATTAATAGGACGTTTTCTACGCGAGGGCTGTGATATCGTTTGCGTAGTGGCGATGATGTCGCTATATTGCGCGATGGCTGTGATGTTGTTTTGGTGCGCGATGGCTTTGACATCGTTAGCACGGCAGTGGGTGGGTTTGCTGTACGGTAGTGGTCCCGCTATAGTGCCGGTGAAATCGCTTGACACAGGTGGGATTAACCAGTGTGGAAGTGTGCCGAGTAGTGCCGGTTGCCGCTATAGTGTCGGTATTGTTGGCTTGGCGCATACCGGCACTATGTAGGGACCGCTACTGCCTGTATATTCGACGGTTCTGGCATCGCTGTTTGCTGCACGATGGGTGGTATCGCTGGTCGTTTTGTTTATCTATTTATTTTCCTTCCCACAACAGTAGGCCTAGTCTAGGCCTATGAATCGGCAGCGGGAAGTGGCGTGCCGTTGGCTCGTGTGCCTCTGCTCTATTCACGCAGCTATGCACACTAAGCACGAGGCACTCGAGGAGAGTGAGCACCTCTTCCGTCCTCCTTGCCTCTCGCCAGAGTACCACTTACGTCGGTAGAGCCCATACGTCGGCAGAGCCCATGCCTACCAAAAGTTAATTCGGTTGGTTGACAACAAAACTCATATTTCTTTCTTTCTGTGCTTTACGTAGACATATTATGCTTTTCCTTCCCATTTATTATATCCGCCCTTATTTTTTCTCTCCCTCGTATTAATAGTCGTAGCTCAGATCCGGGGTCACCAAGTAGGCTCTCCTCTTCCCTCTGCTGCATGATGGCTCTTATGTCACCGTGTATACCGCCGCCGCGTGGCCCCATGATTGACTCCGCTGTCTTTTTTTCTTGTTTTTTTTTGCAGCCTGTCCCGATGCGTCCTGGCGGCTCGTACGTATGGCCTGAGATGTCTCGACGGGGTCCACCTGGACATGACGGACGCGGAAGGTTTCGAGCGGTCCTGCCGGCAGGGGAGGGATATGGGCATGGACGGGAAGACGCTTATCCACCCCAGCACGGTGAGCGAAGCCAATGAGCGAGACCTGGTTTGGAGTTGTAGAGGAGTGGATTTTTGTTTTTTGTGTGTGTGTGTGTCTTGCGGCGGGAACACAGCAGCAGGCGTAAATCTGCCCGCTCAGGCGAACTTCTCAGACGTGCCCGCATAAAATGATGCTGTTCCTAATGAGGTAGGGTTTTGTCACGAAGCTGTAAGGCATTCGTTCCCGACGGTGATATTATTTTTGGCTTCGGCTAACGGCGGCCACCACCCCGACCCAGAACTTCTAACCCTAACCCTAACGAGAGGCATGCCTGGTTGGTGTGCCACCTGGTCGTTGTGCTTGGAAAGGCTCAATTTTCAGTGCGGGCACATCTAAGGAAGTTCGCCTGCGCGGGCAGATCTACGCGAACACGGAACACAGACGTCCAATCTATTTAGTCCTCGCCAGTATTATAAATCACTTTCAGAACTGCAAAACGTATCGCAGACTAATTCCAAGTGGTTTGTCTCCGAAAACGGGGGACCGGTTTTTAAGGGGTTAAAATAATCGAACTGGTTTTCAAGAAAAAATGCAAGCTTAACCAGGTGAGCAATCCCCATGTAAATACTCTTAGAATTGTAACAAAATAGTGCTGTAGCTGAAAAACCGAAGTATGTTGAGGTAGATATCACGGGGGACCATAGTAAACACTAGTAAATAGAACCTAACCTATGGTACACACAAAAGCCTGTAATACACACAAAAACCTGTACGTATACTTCCCTATTTTTACTAACAATATTCAATATTCCTATTTGCTATTACAGTAGCTCAGTTGAGAAGGTTGAGAAGGCTCGTCAATCGGACGGATCATGATCTAGATCATCCGACTCCTACTTCATAATCTAGATATTTCAAGGCAGATTTATTACCAATCTCACATGATCTGTATGATCTGTACGATCTGTGTGATCTGGCTCATGCTGCCGGGTGGGACCCGTACAATCCGCATGATCTACCTAGCGCATGTCTCCCGGGTTGAATCTGTTCTACAATACCCGACATATGTTAATAATCTGATAATTCTGGATTTGAGACTGAGATTTTGGGGGAAATAATAAGAATGCGACCGTTTTGTACTGAAAATAGTGTGGAACACACCCAGTCTGACGTGAGAGTTCCAGTCTGGCCAAAAATAAGATTTTTTTTTACATCTGTCGCGTACTGTATGCGGGTCCTGCGCAACCGCTCACAATGGCAGATAAGGAACTAAATGATATATCTGTGAATGATCTATCTAGATGATCTATCTAGATGATCTATCTATTAATAGATGATCTATCTAGATGATCTATCTAGATGATCTATCTAGATGATCTATCTAGATGATCTATCTAGATGATCTATCTAGATTATCTATATGTAGATGATCTATCTGTATATGTTATATCTAGATGATCTATCTGTAGATGGTCTTATCTGTAGGTGACCTATCTGTAGATGGCCTATCTAGATGATCTATCTGGAGATGATATATCTGTAGAAGGTCCATATGTAGATGATATATATATAATATGTAGATCATCTATCTGTATATGATATATCTGTCCGAGGTGTCAACCGGCTTGGCCAAAAAGTGATACACATGCGCCCCCCTATCGTAGTAGTACTGTAGTGACTTCCTATTAATTGTAGCATAGAGCTCCTGCGATAAGGAGGCTCAGAAACAGCATTAATAAGGCGCCACCCCTTTAAGGCAAACAGCACGCGTTTGTACGGTATACGACTGTTACGGGGGGCCATAGCAGATAGGACCTACCAGGTACGGTACACACAAATACCTACGAACTACATATGATAGTTCCTTTGTTTTACTAGCATTATTTGGTCCTATTTACTATCTACCTTCCCCCCTAAAAGATGAATCCCGTAAGGATGCGGGTTATCACACAGGCAGGGGTGCGATCGTTTTTTCAGCGCCCGTTTTTTATTTCTTATTTTTTTCCCAGAACGGGAAGGTTAATGTTGCCAATTGCCGAACGAGATGCTTTGGGGAAAAGATCTGGTCGAGAACCATCCGAAAACACAATGTTAACGTTGGACTTTTTTCTTGAGCTGAAAATACACCCCTCACCGTTGTCGATAAAACAAACGCTGGAAAAAACGAGGATAGCACCTATAGCACCCCTGCTGCTGTGCGAACTCAACGCTCTTTACGAACTCAACGGTACTCTAACAGCTGGCGCTCACCTACCTTATATACACACACTTCCTGAATTCTACAGCCTCAGATTGTGTCTCCCTCATACGGGATGTACACCCTACACGAGGACATATAAAATCCGTAAGTACGCGCGATCGAAGTATTACACTCAGCTAGCAAAGATGAGCTCCGACGAAATCCTCGAGCTCACAGCTGTGTTTTTTTTATATATATATATTGGGGGAAACAAAAAAAAAAACGACAGCTGTGATGAGATCGAGGATTTCGTCGAACCTCATCTTTGCAAGCTTGCGTGAGATACTTCGATCGATGTATACCCCTGATATGATGATTTTTTAGAGCCGATTTGCTCCAAACACCAGGGGGACCGGTCGCACACAGCGAAAATGGCGGGCTTTTGGGAAAATATCTCGTCGCAGGACGCATGGTACGATAGAGGTATATGGTATACCTTATTTTGACTGAAACGTTTTCTGAATGACGGAGGAGGCTCCTCCTTAACCCAAAATCGTCGAAATACAACAACGACAATTCTTGTGTTGCAATATTTTCTGTTGAATATTCAGGCCATGGGATTGCTCATCGGTACGTATTATCGCATTTTGGTATCCTCCTAAATCAGTGTGCAGGCTACTGCAGGTATAGAGCTCCTCAAGTGACCACCGCCCTCAGGACAACACATGGTGCACCTGCATGCAGGCTACCGTAGCAGGCGTCGACCGACGTTTGTTTGCACTTTTGA
Organism: Saccharina japonica; assembly: GCA_008828725.1. Lineage (NCBI taxonomy): Eukaryota > Phaeophyceae > Laminariales > Laminariaceae > Saccharina > Saccharina japonica. The sequence goes on from MEHQ01002570.1 coordinate 79,972, forward strand.
GAAGAGTTGTTGAAGAGCTCTTGCCGTGTATAGATAGACGCGTTGCTCGGCGTTTCCCCTCTCCCCGTTGCTGTTTAGAGGGAATCGGCCTATCCCCTTGAGAACTGGTCGTCCACGTATTTTTGGGACAAATTACTTGGAATTAGTGTGGCATAAGAGTTTTTCAGTTCTGAATGGGTTAAGACACTCACGCGTCCGAGGGCGTGTGATATATATTCATAAGTGTTACATATTTATTTTGTTATATACGAAGTATATATTATATTCGGTTTCGATGCGAATCGACGAGGGGAAGAAAGGGCTGAAATCTTCTCGCGATGAACATTCAAGGCACGAACCCTACGTAGTGGGGGAGGAGGGAGAGGAGCCTACTTTGTGACCCCAGATCTGAGTTACGACTATTAGTATGGAGGAGAGAGAAAGAAAGGGCGACGATAATAGATGGGACGGATATATATAGATATAATATATAACATACAAGGGGCTTCGCCGGCGGCCTGGACGGCCGCCGGTCGCAGCCTTGGGTGATGCCGGAATGTTAGCAGCATTGTAGCGAAGGACGGGGGTCAGACGTAATGCCAAGAGTTATACGTACACGTTGTTAGTTAGCAGCAGCGTTTTGTCGAAGGATGGAAATCAGACGTACTGCCAAGAGTTGAGAGCGCTCTGCACACTGCCCACGGAGAGTGGCAACCGTACTCGTGATACATGTGATACTGCTGCTGCTGTACCCATATACGTGTGTGCTCGTATGAATCTTGGTCACAAACCTGACACATGCGCATTGTATGCTGTACACGGTGTGGGCCTACACACCTACACATACATCTATCTTCGAAATTCGAAACAGGCGAACAACGGCGACAGCAACAGCAGCAAGCAACTGATACCTGCGTGTATATTTGATAGTGGTCATACATATATAACCCACATACTTTGAACTGCTCACAGCTCGGGGTAGGTACTGTTATAGTACAGCAGTAGTAATACTGATACATACATGTTTTCGATATATACCCGATGCACGTATACATGTACGCGCCTCCTACGTATACGCCAGAGAACAAAAAACAAAAACGGTAAAAAACGACAAAAAATGGTGTTTTCCCATCCCCGTTTGCCAATGCCATTTTTTTACGTTGAAACCCTCAACAGCATGCAGCGCGTAGTCCGCTAAAAAGGTGCGACCACAGCTTCTGCTGTACAAATCATAGGAGCTCCGCAACAACATTGACAGTGCATGAGCTGCTACTCTCCATATCACACGTGCTACTTGCTGTAGACTACATACATACATACGTACACGTATACGTACAGCAGCAGGAGCTCTCTCTCGCAAAACAAATATTGATGGCAGTTCTCGACAAAGCCTGGGTGGCATGTATGTGTTCTCGGGGCGTCTCAGATCTGAGCACACAGCCTCCCGCGCAGGCCTCCACCATGTTGACGGCGGTCGGGAAGCCGACCCACCCCACGGGTCGGAGGTCAGAGAACACGTACGTGAAAAAACCCCGCGAAGACATAGGCGTTGTCGGTGGGCAATGTGCCCAAACGCTCACAGGGCACGATTTTTCGGAGATCTCGTCGTAGATCTCGACGTCGAGGCCTCGCGCGCGCGCTACGGCGCCGAGCGGGCGGATCAGCTAAGCCGGCGGTTGCGAGCGAGGCGGGGGCACGCCTCAGCGAAGAAACCGCGCGGAGAGGCGGTCAGAGGCGGGAGATATCCGCAGACCTAAGGATGTGCATATGTGATAAGCGAACTAACATATATAGATTTATATATATCATCGGTTATATATATGTATATTCGATACCTGGTTAGCTGGTAATAATACTACAGTAGTTGGTACTGTATCATTACTTGCCATTTGTTCGAAGGGCATACCTGGGCCCGAACAGAGTTACAAACGTAGACGCTATCGTAAGTCTTTCAGACTGAACCGCCCCCCCTAGTCTTCTTCGACGAACCCTCCGTTTCTCATGGGAACATCCAGCGAAGCCCCCCGGAGTCGGAGTGGGACTGGCAGTCTTCGACAGCCCTACCTGCCCTCTAGGGTTCGATTAACCCTCTGGCTTTCTTGAGAACATCCAGAATTAGTTTCCCAGAGTCGGAGTGGGACTGGCAATTTTCGAGAGCCCTGCCCGCTAGGCTTTGGTGAGCCCTCCGGTTTTGATTAGAACATCTGGCGAAGTTTCACCGGAGTCAAGAGTGGGACTGGCAGGCTTGGAGATTCTGGTATTTAGCAGAGATTTGCAATACCGTAAGAGTTACGTGATAACGTACCGGTAAATACCGCAAAAATCGCCAAAGCTCGGAACGGCTCGCAAGAACCTCTGACGAAAAACCTTGCGAAACCATAGGTTCTACTATTATATGCAGGCGTTTTTCACCAGGGACCAGTACAAAATATCAAAACCGCAGAAAACAAAATGTCAATCGCATGTGATTTTGAGAACCGCTGAGACCCTGGTACGGGTATTATACTCCCTAGTATTTGAAAACTTGCGAAAACATAGGGGTTTCCACTACCAGGTTTCAGATATAGAGACGTTTTCCGCCAGGGGCCAGAACAAAAAAAAAACACGAAACCGCAAAAATCAAATGCCAGTGTTTTGAGAACCGCTGAAACCCTGATGTACCGGTATTACACATCTCTGGTATCTAGCCTCAGCCTAGCAGGCTTGGAGGACACTTGCATTTTGGCCTGATAGGTTTTAGAGAACCCTCGTAGTGTTGGATATCGGATATCGCATGTCGATATCGGAATCGAGTTCGCTACGGCACCGGCAAACAAAATAACTATGTAACCGATATGATTTCGATATTTGATATATCGACGCTTTCGTTCAGTTTCAGCAAAAAATAACTACTCGCTACGATTTCGATAATGGATACCAGGTATGTATATGCATCGGTATTTGATTCATGCATCGAATAAGCTTTCGTTCAGTGTAAAAAAAAAAACACACACACACACACACGGGGATGACAGGAGATTGAAGGCAAAACGCGTTCAATACTAGAGACCGAAAGTTCGATATGTCGATATATCGAAAGTTCGATATGTCGATATATCGAAGTTCGATATTTCGACATAACGAAAGTTCGATATTTCGATATACCGAAAGTTCGATATTTCGATACATCGAAAGTTCGATATTTCGATACATCGAAAATTTCGGTACGATATCCAACACTGATTCAGGGACCCACGAAGGGCCCAAAACCCATGTGTCCCCCTATCCTTACACCACCATGTTTGATTGTGGATATTATGGTATGTTCCCCCGTATTGATACATACCAGATATTTAACAGGGGGGGCTTAAAATCAGTACCCGCGATAGACCCAAGAACTGCTCGGTAGGAATTCGATATTTGATATATACATGGAATTTTTCGTTCAGTATCTGCATAAAAAACCCAGGGAGATTCCAGGAGATTGAGGGCAAAACACGTTCGATATTTCGATATACCAATTTTTCCCAAGGGTGCGTTAGGTAAGTTACAATACGTACTTGGAAACATACTACACTTTATTCAATACTATTATAGAGCCCTGGCATTCGGCGTGCTTTTCTGGTTGCTTGACACGCGGGCTTCTACGAGATATACGGTGTCCACATACGCTGAGCTCCACGGAGCGAAGATGTCGGGAGACAGGACTTTCAACCCTTGACAGACAGCAGCTTTGCCTTGACATGCCGTGACTGACACCAAACTACTAGGTTTAAGTGTGGAATACTTCGGCCCTACACCCTTGACAGCGCATGTTTTGTCTTGCTTGACATGTCTCCCGGCATCTTTGCCACGGAGCACATAGTAGATAGAGGGGGCTGTTTTTCCACCCGCTTTATTTTTGGGTCGAAAGTGCCGGTTGATTGATGATCAAGATCGAAGATTTGAGATTGAAGATTTGCGATTGACAGTTTTATGAGTTTGCTGATTTTGAAGCGCATTCGTTTCGGCGGCTCGACTCAACCCAACCCAACCCAACATTCACGTGTTTACAGCTCCTACACGTGAAATGAAAAGGCAAAATGCTACACAGTCAGTAATGGTCCCTCTATAGTGCTGGTATGCGACTGCCACCAATACCTGCACGATAGCGTCAACCGGCACTAACTACTCCGCACACCGTTACACTGGTTGATCCCACCCGTGCCAAGCGATTTCGCCGGCAATATAAATAGCGGGCAGTCGGCACTATATAGGGACCATGGCACTACAGCGGGCAGCCGGCACTACTCAACCGGCACTAAAGAGGGACCACTACTGCTGTACTTGGATTCCAAGCATACAGTGCAATTATCCCCGATTTGACCCAGTTGGATGGAAAGGTACTGACGGTGGTTCTCCTGCAACTGGCCTCCTGGAGAAGAGGGAAGTTTATCGGGGGAGATCTTGAAGAAAAGCCCGACGCACTCTGAGGCGAGGAATACCAATCTCGCACATTTTCGAGGCCAAAAGCTCGTGCGAACGTGCTGAAAGCGACTGTTTTCAACGGACTGCAAATCCGACTGCAGTAAGAGTTGGCCTAAGCAGTCCTGCAGTACATAGCATACAACGCACAAGACGAAGATGAGACCGTTGAAAAAAGGCCGACTAATTGGCCGCTTGTACCCCGCATAACCCCTCTGACGAGTTTCGAAGTGACGCTTCCCCTGTAGATTTTATGCCGATTAACCCCGTGGTAACCCTCGAAATCGCTACCGAAACAACGATTACTTAATTGGTATCAACTGCCTATGAGCGGCGAGAGCGCCCAGAAGGACTGGTAGGATGATCATGTTGCTTGCGCCCGTGCTCAGCCTCGTCTCGTGCTGTGTGAGGCGAGGGATCGGCGGCGGCGGCGGCGGCCGTTACTGCAAATGCACACGTGTTTTCTTCGAGGAGGAAAACGAAGAGGGGAAAAGGATCATGTACCGCGGATCGGTCCGGAGTGAGGAATTGTGGTTTCGGCAATAAAGCGCTGAGGGGGGCTGCCAGGGCAGGGATGTGCCAAGGCTGGCCTCCGAAGTAGGGGGGGGGTCGTAACTGTACAGTATAGAGTTCTATATACGTCTCCTTGCACTGTAACTCGAACACCGATTTGTATTACAGTGGGGGTAGGGGTCCCCCAATAAGGCGGTCTGAGTATGATAAGGCGGTGTCCCGATATAAGGCGGTCAAAATCGCTTGGTGCGACTGGGGAATGGCACTCATAACCTGGAATGAAGAAGGCGGCTTCCCTCTACAAGGCGGTCATATTGCTGTCTCTGGCACACCACCGCCTTATTGGGGGGCCCCTGCTCTATATACCAATCACACAACAGCAGTGGCGTTCGCTGTAATCGTCCATTTTGATGGTCAATTTTCAATTTTCCCTCTATACTATAATCAAGGTAATCAAGCCCCAAGAGGGTTCATTGATTATTCGCGCCTCGCATACGTACCCCTTACGAGTTACCTGGTACGAAGCGATACTTCCCCAGTTATTTCCCCCGCGTTTTTCGACCTACCACGTGAAATCAAATATAGAAAACGACGGATCACTTAGCCTCCAACGTTGAGTACCAACCGCTCAATCGGTCGTACTCACAGCTGGCGTGTTCGTGACAATTAAATATACAGCGGAAACTCCCCCCTTTTATTACGAAGTGGTGTTTCCCCAGCAGCTTTCTCGGCGTTTTCGACTAACATGTGGGATAGGGTACAAATATATAGGAAACGGAACACTTACGGTACACGCCCATACGAACCGTGATGTTTATCCCGTAGCCTCCTTCATATTCTTGGGCTTACATCTAGAAAAAAGGGGACTTTTTTTATGTAAACATGGTTTACGTCAATCTTTTTTTTTTCTACCCACACACTGACTGTTCCCCGCAGCCCACGCTGATTTTTCAGTTTTCCTAATACCCACGCAGCATTCCTCGAATTTCCCACTAAAACCCTATCAGTGCGACACGAAGAATATATATTTTATGAGAGAGCGCGAGTGTATGCGCGGATCTGAATCCCAGATACCCCACCCCCCCCCCCAACTGCTGTAATGTTTTTTCTCAAGTCTCATTCGAAAATCGAGCCATTTCAAAAACAAAATAGGACATCTCAAGTTATTAAGTGCCTACCATTAATATGACGCGCCTGCTGCTGTAGAGGTGCACCATGTTTTTTCTGCCTTATAAGGGTGGTCACTTGAGTTATATACCTCACCCAAATACTGGTTTTACTGTATGTAGAGGAAAATAGAAAAGCTCCCCGATGAACAATACCATGGCCCTACTATTAATACGAATAAATGAACAATATTGCAATACAATAATGAAAAGTCCGACGATTGTGGGTTAAGGGCCCGTTTTAACGAGTATGAAATAAATTCAAGTTGGAAAAAATAAAATTCAAATTCGCTTTTTATTGGTCAACACACGCACCAGCACCAAATATTATGCCCCAGGATCCTAATCTTTGGTGCTGGTGCGTGTGTTGACCAATGAAAAGCGGATTTGAATATTTTTTTTTCCAAATTGAATGTTTTTCTTCTTCGTTAAAACGGGCCCTAAGGGCCCGTTTTAACCAAGAAAAAAAAAGTCACTTTGGAAAAAAAAAAAAAATCAAATCCGCTTTTCATTGGTCAGAACCCGCACCACCACCCAAGATTATACCCCAAGATCCTAATCTTTGGTGCTGGTGCGTGTGTTGACCAATGAAAAGCGTATTTGAAGTTTATTTTTTCCAAATTGAATTTATTTTATACTCAAGGCCCGAATTAACGAGTATAAAATAAATTCAACTGGGAAAAAATAAAATTCAAATTCGCTTTTGATTGGTCAACACACGCAAATTCCACGTACATTGTCCTCATAAACGGGAGAGCAGTGCTAAACGGGTTAAACCCCCCGAGTCGTCTTATCTAGGCGTCTCTTACACCGATATCTACCAACTGCTGTAATGGTTTTCTCAAGTCTCATTCGAAAATCGAGCCATTTCAAAAACAAAATAGGACATCTCAAGTTATTAAGTGCCTACCATTAATATGACGCGCCTGCTGCTGTAGAGGTGCACCATGTTTTTTCTGCCTTATAAGGGTGGTCACTTGAGTTATATACCTCACCCAAATACTGGTTTTACTGTATGTAGAGGAAAATAGAAAAGCTCCCCGATGAACAATACCATGGCCCTACTATTAATACGAATAAATGAACAATATTGCAATACAATAATGAAAAGTCCGACGATTGTGGGTTAAGGGCCCGTTTTAACGAGTATGAAATAAATTCAAGTTGGAAAAAATAAAATTCAAATTCGCTTTTTATTGGTCAACACACGCACCAGCACCAAATATTATGCCCCAGGATCCTAATCTTTGGTGCTGGTGCGTGTGTTGACCAATGAAAAGCGGATTTGAATATTTTTTTTTCCAAATTGAATGTTTTTCTTCTTCGTTAAAACGGGCCCTAAGGGCCCGTTTTAACCAAGAAAAAAAAAGTCACTTTGGAAAAAAAAAAAAAATCAAATCCGCTTTTCATTGGTCAGAACCCGCACCACCACCCAAGATTATACCCCAAGATCCTAATCTTTGGTGCTGGTGCGTGTGTTGACCAATGAAAAGCGTATTTGAAGTTTATTTTTTCCAAATTGAATTTATTTTATACTCAAGGCCCGAATTAACGAGTATAAAATAAATTCAACTGGGAAAAAATAAAATTCAAATTCGCTTTTGATTGGTCAACACACGCACCGGCACCAAATATTATGCCCCAAGATCCTAATCTTTGGTGCTGGTGCGTGTGTTGACCAATGAAAAGCGGATTTGAATATATATTTTTTCCAAATTGATTTTTTTTTTTCTTCGTTAAAACGGGCCCTAAGGAGCCCGATCATCCAGAAAAAAATTCAGCCAAAAAGTGCCTCGTACCTCTATCGCAGCATGCGTCACGGGGTGGGCTATTGTAGTAAGATAGTAATCACAACCCACGATGGACCCAAAAAATAAGCATCCCCCCTAATGTATATACATCATATTGTTCTGATTACTGCCGTGTTCCCCCGAAATGTAACGACACGCTATAATGCATGATACCGGTAAAGCAGTTGCAGTTGCAGTTTCAGTTGCAGTTGTGGTGTTATGTCCTCACCTCTACGACTCTGTAAGCTTGCTCCACCTCGCTGGCGTTGGGGCCGAAGAACCAGTTTGCAACCGCGACCTGGCCGAATCACGAACCAAGAACATAAAAAGATTATGGACTGAAATCGCCGTGTTGTTGTTGTTATTTATACCAACACACACAATACAAACAAGCGAACACGCAAGCAAGCAAGCAAGCAAGCAAGCAAGCAAGCAAGCAAGCAAGCAAGCAAGCAAGCAAGCAAGCAAGCAAGCAAGCAAGCAAGCAAGGCGAGCAAGACGCGCGAGCAAGCGAGCAAGCGAGCAAGCGAGCAAGCAAGCAAGCAAGAGAGCAAGCAAGGCAAGCAAGCAAGCAAGCAAGCAAGCAAGCAAGCAAGCAAGCAAGCAAGCAAGCAAGCAAGCAAGCAAGCAAGCAAGCAAGCAAGCAAGCAAGCGAGCAAGCGAGCAAGCGAGCAAGCGAGCAAGCGAGCAAGCGAGCAAGCGAGCAAGCAAGCAAGCGAGCAAGCGAGCAAGCGAGCAAGCCAGCAAGCGAGGACGAAAGCAAGCAAGCAAGCAGAGCAGCAAGCAAGCAAGCAAGCAAGCAAGCAAGCAAGCAAGCAAGCGAGCAAGCGAGCAAGCGAGCAAGCGAGCAAGCGAGCAAGCGAGCAAGCGAGCAAGCAAGCAAGCGAGCAAGCGAGCAAGCGAGCAAGCGAGCAAGCGAGCAAGCAAGCAAGCAAGCAAGCAAGCAAGCAAGCAAGCAAGCAAGCAAGCAAGCAAGCAAGCAAGCAAGCAAGCAAGCAAGCAAGCAAGCAAGCAAGCAAGCAAGCAAGCAAGCAAGCAAGCAAGCAAGCAAGCAAGCAAGCAAGCAAGCAAGCAAGCAAGCAAGCAAGCAAGCAAGCAAGCAAGCGAGCAAGCGAGCAAGCGAGCAAGCGAGCAAGCGAGCAAGCGAGCAAGCGAGCAAGCAAGCAAGCGAGCAAGCGAGCAAGCGAGCAAGCGAGCAAGCGAGCAAGCAAGCAAGCAAGTGAGCAGGCAAGCAGGCAATCAAGCAAGCAGGCAAGCAAGCAAGCAAGCAAGCAAGCAAGCAAGCAAGCAAGCAAGCAAGCAAGCAAGCAAGCGAGCAAGCGAGCAAGCGAGCAAGCGAGCAAGCGAGCAAGCGAGCAAGCGAGCAAGCAAGCAAGCGAGCAAGCGAGCAAGCGAGCAAGCGAGAGCGAGCAAGCAAGCAAGCAAGAGAGCAAGCAAGCAAGCAAGCAAGCAAGCAAGCAAGCAAGCAAGCAAGCAAGCAAGCAAGCAAGCAAGCAAGCAAGCGAGCAAGCAAGCAAGCGAGCAAGCAAGCAAGCAAGCGAGCAAGCAAGCAAGCGAAGCAAGCAAGCAAGCAAGCAAGCAAGCAAGCAAGCAAGCAAGCAAGCAAGCAAGCAAGCAAGCAAGCAAGCAAGCAAGCAAGCAAGCAAGCGAGCAAGCGAGCAAGCGAGCAAGCGAGCAAGCGAGCAAGCGAGCAAGCGAGCAAGCAAGCAAGCGAGCAAGCGAGCAAGCGAGCAAGCGAGCAAGCGAGCAAGCAAGCAAGCAAGAGAGCAAGCAAGCAAGCAAGCAAGCAAGCAAGAAAGCAAGAAAGCAAGAAAGCAAGCAAGAAAGCAAGCAAGAAAGCAAACACGCAAGCAAGCAAGTAGGCACGAAAGCAAGCAAGCAAGCAAGCAAGCAAGCATGCAAGCAAGCAAGAAAGCAAGAAAGCAAGAAAGCAAGAAAACAAACAAGCAATCAATCAATCAAGCAAGCCAACAAGAAACCAAGCAAGAAAGCAAGAAAGCAAGCAAGCAAGCCAGCCAGCCAGCAAGCCAACCAGCCAGCAAGCAAGCAGACAAGAAAGCAAGCTAGCAAACCAGCAAGCAAGCAAACCAGCAAGCAAGCAATAAAGCAAGACAGCAAGAAAAGCAAAGCCAAACAAGCAAGCAAGCAAACACGCAGCAAGAAAGCAAGCAAGCACGCAAAGCACAGACAAGCAAGAAAGCAAGAAGCATGCAAGCAACGCAAGCAAGCAAAAAAGAAAAAAAGCAAGCAAACAAAAAAGCCAATCAAGCAAAACAATAAAGCAAGCCAGAACACAAGAAACAATCAGGACAGCAAGAGCCAGCAAGCCAGCAAGCAGCCAGCCAGAAAGCCAAACAGCCAGCAAGCAAACCAGACAGCGAAAGCAAACAAGCAAACCCAGCAAGCAAACCATCAAGCTAACCATCAAGCAACACAAGCAATCAGCAACAAGAAAACAAACAGCAGAAAGAGAACAAAGAAAGAAGCAAAGCAAGAAATCAAGCAAGCAAGAAAGCAAGAAAGCAAGAAAGCAAGAAAGCAAGAAAGCAAACAAGAAAACAAGCAAGAAAGCAAGAAAGCCAGCAATCAAACAAGAAAGCAAGCAAGAACGCAAGAAATCAAGCCAGCCAGCCAGCAAGCCAGCAAGAAAGCAAGCAAGCAAACAAGAAAGCAAGCAAGCAAACCAGCACGCAAGCAAATCARCAAGCAAGCCAGCAAGCAAGCAATCAAGCAAACCAGCAAGCAAAACAAACCGAACAAACAAAAAAAACCCAGTGAAGAAAAGAAACATACCATACATCAAAGAACAAACCACACAGACAAACTAACTATCAAATAACAACTATACTAACTAACTAATCTCTAACAAACACACAAAACAAACAAACAGCACAGACAAACAAACAAAAGCAAAACGAAGAAACTAAAAAGACCCAGACGCAACGGAAAAAATAGTTAAGGGCCGAACGTACTGGTAGGAATATTGGGGTTTTGTGGGTGGAGATCGAATCCCGTAACATCGCACCAGGTACTCGTATGGAAGGTCACTCTGGTTAGGGGATACATATATAGGAGTATGAGAGAAAGCGAGCCTAGCTCTGAGGTTGAACTTCCATGCAGGAGGGAGGCGCGGGTAATACGTATAATAGTACCAGAGCTGTATAACCTGGAATGATATGATCATGCAACTTCGGAAAAAAACGTGCGCTCTCACAGAGAAAACGACACCACACACGTAGGAAGGTCAGAATGAAAAACAAACCGGATGGGCTGTGATCACAGGACGAAATGAGCGAAAACCATTTTTTTTCGTTTTTTGTTCCCTTTTTTAACTTGGTTTTAGAGACCCCCCCCTATTTTGCTTTCGCTGGTGGGGGGGGGGGGGGGGGGTGTACTCATGTCGTGCACGGCCGTAGTCATATGACCATAGACCCTCGCATCCCTACAATGCCGGCACGGAGCGCGTTGGGTTTTCACCAACCAGTCGCGCGCCGGGGGGGGGGTGTACTCATGTCGTGCACGGCCGTATGAACATAGACCCTCGCATCCCTACAATGCCGGGACGGAGCACGTTGGGTTTTCACCAACCAGGCAGACATTGCTTGCACCAAGCGCGAAGCGCCGTGAGGGGGGGGGGTGTACTCATGTTGTGCACGGCCGTAGTCATATGACCATAGACCCTCGCATCCCTACAATGCCGGGACGGAGCGCGTTGGGTTTTCACCAACCAGGCAGACATTGCTTGCACCAAGCGCGAAACGCCATGAGGTATTGGGCGAGTCGCATGGAGGGTGAGCTGCATCCTGCTAAGAACCGCCTCTGAGGCGGACTTGCATATGGACGACAGCTTCACTTTAAAAAAAAGTTGACTTATTGTTTTCTGGGATCACAAGGGCCCGGTTCTTCCCTCCAATATAGGGGGGGGGGGGTAAAAGGGAACCAAAAACGGGAAAAAAATGGTTTTCGCTCATTTCGTCCTGTGATCACAGCGATCCGGTTTGTTTTTCATTCTGACCTTCCTACGGGTGTGGTGTCGTTTTCTCTGGAGAGCGGCACGTTTTTCCGAAGTTGCATGAATCTATCATCCATTTATACAGCTCTGGTAACTATTACTATTACCCGCCGCCGTCCCTCCTGCATGGGAGTTCAACCTCAAGTAGGCTCGCTTTCTCTCATACTCCTATATATGTATCCCCTAACCAGACGTGCCTTCCATACGAGTACCTGGTGCATGTTACGATTCGATCTCACCCCACAAACCCCATAATTCCTACCAGTACGTTCGGCCTTACTATTTTTTCCCGTCGCGTCTGGTCTTTTTAGTTTCTTCGTTTGTGCTGTTTGTTTGTTTGTCTGTGCTGTTTGTTTGTTTGTGTTGTTTGTTAGTTAGTTAGTTAGTTAGTTAGTTGGTTATTTGATAGTTAGTTTGTCTTGTGTGTTTGTTCGTTTGATGTATGGTATGTTTCTGTTCTTCACTGGTTTTTGTTTGTTCGGTTGTTTGCTTGCTTGTCTGTCTGTTTGTCTGCCTGCTCATCTGCTTGTTTTCTTGTTTGTATGGTGTGTGTTTGTTTGTTTCAACAGCAACAGCAACAACACGGCGAGTTCAGTCCATAATATGTTTCTGTTCCTGCTTTACCATTCGGCCAGGTCGCTGTTGCAAAACTGATTCTTCGTGTTCGTTTGCTTGCTAGCTTGCTAGCTTGCTTGCTTGCTTGCTTGCTAGCTTGCTTGCTTGCTTGCTTGCTTGCTTGCTTGCTTGCTTGCTTGCTTGCTTGCTTGCTTGCTTGCTTGCTTGCTTGCTTGCTTGCTTGCTTTGCTTGCTTGCTTGCTTGCTTGCTTGCTTGCTTGCTTGCTTGCTTGCTTGCTTGCTTGCTTGCTTGCTTGCTTGCTTGCTTGCTTCGCTCGCTTGCTTGCTTGCTCGCTTGCTTGCTTGCTTGCTCGCTTGCTTGCTTGCTTGCTTGTCTGCTTGCCTGCTTGCTTTGGTGCGTGTGCTTGCTTGCTGTTTGCTCGCTTGCTGGCTTGCTTGCTTGCTGTTTGCTCGCTTGCTGGCTTGCTTGCTTGCTGTTTGCTCGCTTGCTTGCTGGCTTGCTTGCTTGCTTGCTTGCTTGCTTGCTTGCTTGCTTGCTTGCTTGCTTGCTTGCTTGCTTACTGTTGGCTCGCTTGCTGCTTCTTGCCTTGCTGTGCTGGCTCGCTGGCTTAAGCCTGGCTTGCTTGCTTGCTTGCTTGCTGCTTGCTTGCTTGCTTGCTTGCTTGCTTGCTTGCTTGCTTGCTTGCTTGCTTGCTTGCTTTCTTGCTTGCTTGCTTGCTTGCTTGCTTGCTTGCTTGCTTGCTTGCTTGCTTGCTTGCTTGCTTGCTTGCTTGCTTGCTTGCTTGCTTGCTTGGCTTGCTCGCTTGCTTGCTTGCTCGCTTGCTCGCTTGCTCGCTTGCTCGCTTGCTCGCTTGCTGCTTGCTCGCTTGCTTGCTTGCTTGCTTGCTATGCTTGCTTGCTTGCTTGCTTGCTTGCTTGCTTGCTTGCTTGCTTGCTTGCTTGCTTGCTTGCTTGCTTTGCTTGCTTGCTTGCTTGTTGCTTGCGTGCTTTGCTTGCGTGTTTGCTTGCCTGCTTAGCTTCGCGGCTTCGCTTGCTTGCTTGCTTTGCTTTGCTTGCTGCTGCTTCGCTTTGGCTTGCTTGCTTGTAGTGCTTGATGGGCTTGGCTTGCTTGCTTGCTTGCTTGCTTGCTTTGCTTGCTTGCTGGCTTTGCTTGCTTGCTTGCTTGCTTGCTTGCTTGCTGATTTGCTTCGCTTGCTGGCTTGCTTGCTTGCTGTTTGCTCGCTTTGCTGGCTTGCTTGCTTGCTGTTTGCTTCGCTTGCTTGCTGGCTTGCTTGCTTGCTTGCTTGCTTGCTTGCTTGCTTGCTTGCTTTGCTTGCTTGCTTGCTTGCTTGCTTGCTTGCTTGCTTGCTTTCTTGCTTGCTTGCTTGCTTGCTTGCTTGCTTGCTTGCTTGCTTGCTTGCTTGCTTGCTTGCTTGCTTGCTTGCTTGCTTGCTTGCTTGCTTGCTGCTTGCTCGCTTGCTCGCTTGCTTGCTTGCTCGCTTGCTCGCTTGCTCGCTTTGCTCGCTTGCTGGCTTGCTGCTTGCTGTTTGCTCGCTTGCTTGCTTGCTTGCTTGCTGTGCTCGCTTGCTTGCTGCTTGCTTGCTTGCTTGCTTGCTTGCTTGCTTGCTTGCTTGCTTGCTTGCTTGCTTGCTTGCTTGCTCGCTTGCTTGCTTGCTTCTCGTTGCTTGCTTGCTCTGCTTGCTTGCTTGCTTGCTTGCTTGCTTGCTTGCTTGCTTGCTTGCTTGCTTGCTTGCTTGCTTGCTTGCTTGCTTCTTCTTGCTTGCTTGTGTTGCTCGCTGTGTCTGCTTGCGTCGTTTGCTGCTTGCTTGCTTGCTCGCTTGCTCTTGCTCGTGCTCTGCTTGCTTGCTTGCTTGCTTGCTTGCTTGCTTGCTTGCTTGCTTGCTTGCTTGCTTGCTTGCTTGCTTGCTTGCTTGCTGCTTGCTTGCTTCTTGCTTGCTTGCGTGTTGCTTGCTGTTCTTGCCTTGCTTGCTGTGCTTGCTTGCTTGCTTCGCTTGCTGCTTGCTTGCTTGCTCTGCTTGCTTGCTTGCTCGCTTGCTTGCTTGCTCTGCTTGCTTGCTTGCTTGCGGCTTGCTGCTTGCTTGCTTGCTTGCTTGCTTGCTTGCTTGCTTGCTTGCTTGCTTGCTTGCTTGCTTGCGCTTGCTTGCTTTGCTTGCTTGCTTGCTTGCTCGTTGCTTGCTTGCTCCTGCTTGCTTGCTTGCTTGCTTGCTTGCTTGCTTGCTTGCTTGCTTGCTTGCTTGCTTGCTTGCTTGCTTGCTTGCTTGCTTGCTTGCTTGCTCGCTTGCTCGCTTGCTCGCTTGCTCGCTTGCTCGCTTGCTTGCTTGCTCGCTTTGCTCGCTTGCTGGCTTGCTGCTGCTGTTGCTCGCTTGCTGCTTGCTGCTTGCTGTGCTTGCTTGCTTGCTGCTTGCTTGCTTGCTTGCTTGCTTGCTTGCTTGCTTGCTTCGTCCTCGCTTGCTTGCTTGCTTGCTTGCTCGGCTTGCTCTGCTTGCTTTCTTGCTCGCTTGCTGCTTGCTGCTTGCTTGCTTGCTCGCTTGCTGCTTGCTCGCTTGCTTGCTTGCTTGCTTGCTTGCTTGCTTGCTTGCTTCGCTCTGCTTGGCTTGCTTTGCTTGCTGCTTGCTTGCTTTGCTTGCTTGCTTGCTTGCTTGCTTGCTTCTTGCTTGCTTGCTTGCTCTGCTTGCTCTGCTTGCTCTTGCTTGCTTGCTTGCTCTGCTTGCTTGCTTGCTTGCTTGCTTGCTTGCTTGCTTGCTTGCTTGCTTGCTTGCTTGCTTGCTTGCTTGCTTGCTTGCTTGCTTGCTTGCGTGTTCGCTTGTTTGTATTGTGTGTGTTGGTATAAATAACAACAACAACACGGCGATTTCAGTCCATAATCTTTTTATGTTCTTGGTTCGTGATTCGGCCAGGTCGCGGTTGCAAACTGGTTCTTCGGCCCCAACGCCAGCGAGGTGGAGCAAGCTTACAGAGTCGTAGAGGTGAGGACATAACACCACAACTGCAACTGAAACTGCAACTGCAACTGCTTTACCGGTATCATGCATTATAGCGTGTCGTTACATTTCGGGGGAACACAGCAGTAATCAGAACAATATGATGTATATACATTAGGGGGGATGCTTATTTTTTGGGTCCATCGTGGGTTGTGATTACTATCTTACTACAATAGCCCACCCCGTGACGCATGCTGCGATAGAGGTACGAGGCACTTTTTGGCTGAATTTTTTTCTGGATGATCGGGCTCCTTAGGGCCCGTTTTAACGAAGAAAAAAAAAAATCAATTCGGAAAAAATATATATTCAAATCCGCTTTTCATTGGTCAACACACGCACCAGCATCAAAGATTAGGATCTTGGGGCATAATATTTGGTGCCGGTGCGTGTGTTGACCAATGAAAAGCGAATTTTTATTTTTATTTTTCCAAATTGAATTTATTTTATACTCGTTAATAGTATGGCCCTTAACCCACAATCGTCGGACTTTTCGTTATTGTATTGCAATATTGTTCATTTATTCGTATTAATAGTAGGGCCATGGTATTATTCATCGGGGAGCTTTTCTATTTTCCTCTACATACAGTAAAACCAGTATTTGGGTGAGGTATATAACTCAAGTGACCACCCTTATATGGCAGAAAAAACATGGTGCACCTCCACAGCAGCAGGCGCGTCATATTAATGGTAGGCACTTAATAACTTGAGATGTCCTATTTTGTTTTTGAAATGGCTCGATTTTCGAATGAGACTTGAGAAAACCATTACAGCAGTTGGTAGATATCGGTGTAAGAGACGCCTAGATAAGACGACTCGGGGGGTTTAACCCGTTTAGCACTGCTCTCCCGTTTATGAGGACAATGTACGTGGAATTAGAGTCCTTTTTTTTGTGTTTCTGTGCGGTGCAGGACCAAAAAAGGGTTTATAAGAGCGGTAAAATCGACATGCCCCATCTACATACTAAAAAAGCTGTGTATTGCTTTTTTTTTAGCTTGTCGTTTCAATACATGTTTCATGTTGGTCGTTCTTGCCCGGTGGCTCACGTACGAGTAACTAGCTGGTACGAGAGGGACAAACGCCTGCTTCTTGGTTAGAGCTCCTTTTTCAGCTTCAAGGCTTGCGACACCCCCCGGGATTTCAAGCCAACCACAATCAATGCCGAAGGTGGTGGTTGTTGTATTTAATAGTACTGCTGTAGGCACTACGGTAGGTAGTAGGCACTTGCAGAACGCAACTGCTGTTTAGAAATGGGAAGCTATTACGAGTATTGGCTATGTTATATTTTTTTAACAGAACATTTAGAAAAAAAGTAGGAAGCTATTACGATTGTTGGCTATTTTGTTTTAACAGAACATGGTGAAAAACAAATATGGGAAGCTATTACGATTGTCGGTTTTTTTTTTTTTTTCGACACAACAAGGTAAAAAAAAAACGTGTTTTTTATACTGAAAATATTGTTGGATGCATACAATCTACCCTGCCTCGCATGAGAGATTGAGCTCGGTCCCCAAAAAACCTTTTCGGGCCCTTTTAGGCGGGGGGGGGACGGGGCGGGGCTGCTGTTGTTGTCTGTTGTTGTGGTGGTGGTAGTTGCTTGTTTTGTCTTCCCATTCAACCGCCCTTTTTGCTCTCTAGTAATAGGATGAAGAATGAAGAATCGGCACGGACACTGGGTGTGCTAGATGTCTGACGGGTACAAAGAACGGCTTATTGTGAAGAACACACACACGCGCCCAACAGTTCCCGATCTGATTATTCATCCTCCAGAGACAACAGCAGTACCTAAACGATCGCAATTGAATCTAAGGTAAGCATATCAGGTGCCAACGTATATATGTATACCAGGTATATACTCGTATTCATATTATATAAAAAAATTAAAAAAACAACAGCTGTGAGCTCGAGGGTTTCGTCGAAGCTCATCTTTGCTAGCTGAGTGTAATACTTCGATCGCGCGTACTTACGGATTTTATATGTCCTCATGTAGGATGTACATCCCGTATGAGGGGGACACAATCTGAGGCTGTAGAATTCAGGCAGTGTGTGTCTATTTGTGGGGGAAGAAATAATTTTATATTTATGTACGGAAGCACAACAAAACACGCCAAAGGCCCGTGTATGTACAGCGATGACACAAATAAGCAGCGTGCTTTATGCATGGAGTGCATGTACAACTCCAGGGGCCTTTGGCTTGATGTGATTTATTTTCGTAATTTCGTAATTTCCTCCCCTTGAGAGCGTGTTCGTATTAATAGTGCAGCAGTGGGGTACGGACCCAGTTTAAGTTGAAGGCCGCCCCGTGGCAAGGCCGTTTACGTGATATAATCTCTGTGTGCGTTCTTCACATGAAATCGTCCTTTCTACCCGTCGACATCCAGCACACCCAGTGTCCTTGCCGATTCTTCATCCTTCGTAGAGAGGTACCAGTTCTGTGGCCACAAAAACTACGACGCAGAGATACTAGGCTGCAAAGCAGACACCAATGCAATGCAAATGCAATATACGACAGGCACGACCTACCCTGCTATCAATCCAGCTGCGTGATCTCTACTCATGGTCGTATAAGTACTCTGTACTGACTACTGTACTGCAAACATTATCCCATACTCGTAGTTCGAAGTAAATTATTTTTCGTGACAGGCCTATTTACCTGGCCTTATCCCCCGAAAAACCTTGAAAAACGGATGGTCTTGACCCATTCGGAACTGAAAAACTTATGCCACACTAATTCCAAGCAGTTTGTCCCCAAATACGTGGGACCAGTTCTTAGGGGTTAAAGTGGGTACCCCTACTTGTAATCGTAAAATATGATTTGGAATCCCCCCCCCTGAAAATGAGATCGGCATTTAATTTCGGCATTTCCCCCGCCCTCTGAAAGTTGTGCCGAAGGGATTGAAGTGTTGAAGTACGATGGAGCGAGTGCCAACTGGCGGTACCTATATGTTTGTGTTTTGACTATGGGCTCATGGCTCATAGCCCGGACTGTGGGCTCATAGCCCATATCACACTCAGCTTGCTTGCACAAGATGACTTTCGGCGAAACCCTTGATCTCACAGCTGTTGTTTTTTTATTTTTTTTTAAATAGATGATACACTACATACAACCTATTGAGAAGTTGTTGTTGTTGTTGTTGTTGTTGTTGTTGTTGTTTTTCTTCACATTAAACTCGTTTCAGTTGCTAATCCCTATAGTCTGATCTAGCAAGATCACGGCCCGTGGTCACAAAAGTGCTAGAGCCATCAGAGAATCCTAAAGAACACGTACACTTAGCAGGGAAAGGATACACAAGTCCGAAGAGGTACACCTAAAATCCCTACAGCATGTTATGCGTGTCCAAAACTGAACTACACGCCCGCAATCTCCATTCGACTACAGCAGCATCGTCCCCCCCCCCCCCCTCCCACTCTTTACCAACGAATTTGCCGACTACAGCGTAACTACTGTCTGAAGTGCTGTCTGTACAAAAACAAACGGTAGGCGTGGGAACAAGATGGAGCACGCAGCTGCTGTCTGAAGTGCTGCCAGAATGACAGTCCGCGGGCACAAAGTGAAAAAGAACAGCCAACCAAAGCCATCATGTCCATTGACAATTACTCGAATCTATCCTGAACGGTCTGTGTTAGGCACAGCATTATAAACATCGACACTGATTAGGAATCGTTCCACATTGAAGGGGTCTTCCACGATCAGGCACACAATGAAGGAACGGGGGACGGTACGTAGAGATCGTCAACCCCATTATTATGGTGGTCTCCTCAGATGATGTCGGCCGTGTCGAGGTCTTGGACACGGTTGGCCGAGGCCTTCACGCGCACTTTTCTTCCGTGTATGTGGCAAGGAGGTGCCTCCACAAAACTTCCCCCCCCTGGCATTTCGCGAGGAGAGATATCATAGACAAGAGGGTGGGAGTGGGAGTCGTTCTCGTAGAGGACCCTTCACTCCCTTGTATTATACGTATATAGCGTTCTGGCTTTGTATTCCGAACGTCAGCCGCATGAAGACCATCCATGATTGTAGACCGGACGTTGGTTTAACCCATTCGTAACTGAAACAAAAATGACCCACACTGGTTCCAAGTATTTTGTCCCCAAATTCGTGGGACCAGTTCTTCAAGGGGTTAACGTATCTTCATGGTTAGCATTTGCGATCAGAGGTTGACGATGTTTACGTACCCTGTCCTCCACAAACTTAGTTATGTATTCTTTTTTTTGTATCCCATGTACTATCTTCGCCCATCTATTCCCTCTCCCTCGTGCATATTAATATGAATAGCCGTAACTCAGATCCGGGGTCACACAGCAGCAGAGGCTCTCCTCCCCNATCCCCCCCCCTGAAAATGAGATCGGCATTTAATTTCGGCATTTCCCCCGCCCTCTGAAAGTTGTGCCGAAGGGATTGAAGTGTTGAAGTACGATGGAGCGAGTGCCAACTGGCGGTACCTATATGTTCGTGTTTGACTATGGGCTCATAGCCCGGACTATGGGCTCATAGCCCATATCACACTCAGCTACGGGTGGCAAAGATGAGTTTCGACGAAATCCTCGACCTCACAGCTGTTTTTTTTTTTTTCATTTTTTTTAGTATGGGCTCATAGCCCTTGTATGTGGTGGACGGTACGTAGAGATCGTCAACCCCATTATTATGGTGGTCTCCTCAGATGATGTCGGCCGTGTCGAGGTCTTGGACACGGTTGGCCGAGGCCTTCACGCGCACTTTTCTTCCGTGTATGTGGCAAGGAGGTGCCTCCACAAAACTTCCCCCCCCTGGCATTTCGCGAGGAGAGATATCATAGACAAGAGGGTGGGAGTGGGAGTCGTTCTCGTAGAGGACCCTTCACTCCCTTGTATTATACGTATATAGCGTTCTGGCTTTGTATTCCGAACGTCAGCCGCATGAAGACCATCCATGATTGTAGACCGGACGTTGGTTTAACCCATTCGTAACTGAAACAAAAATGACCCACACTGGTTCCAAGTATTTTGTCCCCAAATTCGTGGGACCAGTTCTTCAAGGGGTTAACGTATCTTCATGGTTAGCATTTGCGATCAGAGGTTGACGATGTTTACGTACCCTGTCCTCCACAAACTTAGTTATGTATTCTTTTTTTTGTATCCCATGTACTATCTTCGCCCATCTATTCCCTCTCCCTCGTGCATATTAATATGAATAGCCGTAACTCAGATCCGGGGTCACACAGCAGCAGAGGCTCTCCTCCCCGCACCCCAGCTACGGTTCGTGCCTTGTTTTTTTCTGTCGCGAGAAGACTTCAGCCCTTTCTTCCCTCGTCGACTGGCGTCTAATGACTAATTACTAGTTGCAAGAGTGGCGGGTACAGCAGCGGTACTGCTGTAGTACCGGTAGTAGGCATCATATATTTTACCAGATGCGAAACAGCGCTTAACGCTTTTACTTTATGAAGTATGTGCACTGACCAGAAACCGAAATTTGACACGAATTCCTATTCCCAGTTCTCCGGGGGACCATAATAGTAAATAGGACCCAGTATTGTTAGTAATAATTGGGGGGGGGGGGCATAGTACTAGGACGAAATATTGTTATTAATATTCGTAGTAAAAATTGGAAAGTTCAGTACAGAACACCTAATAAGAAACAGAAAATCGGGTCCAGGCTGAAATTTTTATTTTACAGACGGTGCTTCTTACACTAATTTCAGGATAACGACTCCCGAATTTCTTATTTACTCTAAATCCCAGCCTGGCTTTTTATTAGCCTGTTTCTTATTAGGTGTCCTATACCTGGTACTGTATTTGGTTTGAAGGTGGACACCACCGGCCGCGGGAGGTGATGCCATTGTTTCGACCCACACTACTGTATTAAAGGAAGAACAGGCACGAAGACACTGCTGCATTATCCGAAACAAGCGGCCTCATTATTGTTCGGTTGGGTTAACTCTGGTCAACTCTTAAGAAGGTTCCATGGATTGGGTGCCCTAATTATTTTTGGGTTTGGGATATAACTATTATTATTAGGGAAGTTCCATGAGTTGGGTTCATTTTTTTCGTGGGAAACAGACAACAAGAAATTCAACCAGACTGGTTTTACTCGTACGTGTAACCAATTTCTTCGCAAACACCCTGTAAGGGAGGAGCATAGTAAATGAGACCAAATGCTAGGGATGTGAGTCGGCACGACTTAAGTCGCCGACTAGTTATTAGTCGGACTAATAGTCAGTCGTGAAACGGAGGTGCCGACTTTCCGACTTATTGGGTTTCCTTAACTGTGGGAAGGCTTTTTTAATGCGGGGTACAGCTTTTAACATGAATTGCTGCGGGCTGCGGGTGCCCTCACATGCCCTGTGACACTGCAGCGCACAGCGGGACATCCACACACACACACGCACACATGGCGGAACAGCCCATCTCTCTCGACGGTGCCGACGGTGTCAGCCCTGGCGCACCCAATGCCAACGCTGAGGGCGGAGATCCCGTCGGCGAAGTTGTGGCTATTATCGGCCCGCGGACCACATTGGCGAGTGTACGCGACCCCGAAACGGTGCTCTCCCGCGTGAAGCAGTAGCCTTTACCGCACTACTGAATTATTATCTAGGATAAAGTATGGAAATTGGGGAATATTATTTTATATACCTTTTAGTGTGGTCGACCAATTTTTCAAACAAAAAAAACAACTATTTTTTTCGAGACAAAGCTCATAAGGGTCGGGGTTGGGGTTATAGGGTTAGTGTCTAAAGTAGTGTTTTCGGCCGGCGTTTTTCGAAAAATTCGGTCTCATAACACTGGAACCACACGCGGGCTACAGCCAAGTCCCCGATTTCTATACGTTATCCTACATAATAATTCAAAATTGCGGTAAAGGCGGCTCGCGTGAAGCATGAGCAGAGGCGCAGCAAGCCGCTCAGATCCAACAACCCGCTGTGGAAACTTTTAGGACTTGCCGCCGTCATCGACGCGCGCGTTTCGCGCAAGGTTGGGAGAGACGTTGATAAACGAATAACATCACGGAGGGATCCAAGACCTTTTGTTCAGGGGATAATTTTTGCACCGCTATCTTGGTGATGAGTTCGCTTTTTCGCTCGTATCCCCGCCAGGTAGTATTGCGACTCAAACAATTGCTGTCACGTTCCTCTAGTCATGGGTAGATCTACCTGGTAAATGCGTTGTACTTCTCGTTTTTTGTGATTTTTTTGTGTAAACTGAAGCTCTTTTGTGTTTTTCGTTCAAAACTTATGTGAATCTAGGTCATATTGTTTGCGCTTTTCTTGCGTAAAGTGAAGCCAAATAGCGTATTTTTGGCCGCCGGCGGCGCCTTCAGCGGGATCCTCCGGAGGCGCCTCCGGCGGGCCCTCCGGGGGCGCCTCCAGCGGAGCCCCCTCGGCCGGGGGGGGCTTTTTTGGCTCGCTTCGCTCGCCTGACTTTCGTCGGCAAGTCGGCTGGCTTCGCCAGCCGACTTAGCGACTAAAGTCAGCTAGTCGGCTTCGCCGAATAGCGACTAGTTATTAGTCGTGAAATGAAACCGACTCACAGCCCTCCAAATGCTGTTATTAACATTAATAGTAAAACGAGGTAACTATATAGTTTTTTTTTGTCTACCGTAGGTCCTATTTACTATGGTCCCCCCGTTATAGTACTGCTGTATGGCTCAAGGTGGTGCAAGAGTGGTGTCGCAATAGGGTTTGAAGTCTTGCTCAGATTAGGTGTGTGTGTTCTTTACATGTATTTCTTGTCGGGGGGCCCATACCAATCATGCACCCTATGGAAATAGTTTGTGTTCGCAATTGTATGCAAGATTGCGTACAATTTGCTGCGGGTTGCATGCGAGTGCATTTATTTGCAAGTTGCAATTGAATGCGCATGCAAGTGCAGCGGAAGTTGCAAATAAATGCATGCAAGTGCAAAAGGGCAAATTGTGCAAAAGCTTGCAGGCAATCAGCTTGCATGCAACTGTCATGCAAACTGCCATGCAAACGTACGTTCCTGCCATGCAAAAGTTCAGGCTACGTATAGTTTGTACAAGACCCGGCCATACTTTGTACGAGTATAGAGACCTAAACACTGAGAAACGCCTTCCTATCAACCGCCTATCGTACATATGTATATATCACATTGTTTTAATTGTCTACTCTCCTTACTGCATCACAATGTAGCATCTCTGTCGTATTAATAGTTTCGTGACCACTTGGCTTGTACCTCTCCAGGATAAAGGATCGGCACGGACACAGGATGTGCTATAAATAGTTGTCGACGAGTAGAAAGTCAATACACTCCGAATTGATTTCAGATTATGGTTTATCTTGGAAATTGAGTGCAGTGTTGGTGAAGGGATTCATGTGAAAAACACACACATACACTACTGTACGTACGAAGTATGTTAATAGTGTGAACACACAACAGTGTACCTATGATAGTCGGTAGGCGGAACTGATTTGCGGGGGTGCCTGTCCCGCCGCCGACCGCCTTTCCGTGAGCTTTCGTCACCGGGACGCGCACCAGCCTCGACCGGCGCAGTACGAGTAGCACACACGGAAACGCGTCCTACGATAGAGGTCGCATTTTTTGGCTGAAACCTGTTCTGCATGAGGGGGCTCCTTAACCCCTTAAGAACTGGTCCCCCGTTTTTGGGGACAAACTACTTGGAATTATTGTGGGATACGTTTTTTTAATTCTGAATGGGTGAAACCAAAATCGTTGGAAGTTCGTTTTTCTGTTACCATATTTTTCGTTTTATGCTTACCCCCTTAAGAACTGGTCCACTTTTTGGGGGACAAAGTACTTGGAACTAATGAGTTTTTTTTTTTAGTTCTAAATAGGTTAAGGCCGTAGGGACTGTTCATCGGGTATATAGCACTTCTGTTTCCTTCCAAAACCAGGTATTGGGTGAAGGTAGAAAGCTTAATCAAGCTTTCGTTTTTTATCTATTCGCCAGAGGACTAAAAAAAAAAAAAAAAAGGGATATAAAAAAAGGTGCCGCGCGCGTTTTTGCCGTCCAAGCCCTTGTTGCATGGTACCGTATATATATGACAGTTCGGTTCTCAACAGCCCGGCGGGTTAGTTCGTGTAAGCGTTGTGTTTCTTTTCATCTTCAGATTTTTTTCGTCGCTTATTTCCCGCTCTCAAGTCCCAAAAGGCCATTTTGTAGGGCGGCGAGTTTGCTGGAGTTCACACGACTATTATGGGGGACGATAGTAAATAGGACCTACGGCATTAGCAAAAAACTATATATTTACCTATTTTTACTACTGTAGACATATTTGGTCCTAATTACTTTTTTTTTCTTTTTTTTTTCTCTCCATCCCATTTATTATCTTCGCCCTTCCTTTCTCTCTCCTTCCTAGTCGTAACTCAGATCCGGGGTCACAAAGTAGGCTCTTCTCCCTCCTCCCCCACTACGGTTCTTGCCTTGCATTTTTATCGCGAGAAGATTTCAGCACTTTCTTCCCTCGTCGACTTGCGTCGGATTCCGCCTACCCACGCCACGAAGGCGCTCTCAGCAATTGGTTCCTTTTTATTTTTTCAAATAAAGACAAAATCTCTCACCACGGTGGGATTCGATCCTGGGTACCAATGATAGTAGTCTTTGAAGCTGACCACTACTCTACCGGGGCGATAGCCCTCCGTAATAGTTGTATTAGCTGCGTGTGGCGAAGTATGCCAACTACCTGACTTGTGTTTTAAACGTTTACTTATAGCAACAGCAAAAACACACTCCGAGCCACAAACAAATGCGTCAGTCGGATACAAAGGCGCAGGACTCCGAAAGTTTCCGCACGCAACTAGCTGTAATACCAACTGAGGACTAGGTGCCGACTATAATATAGTCGGCCAATTCACAGCCCTATTAATAGTAGCAGTGCCTACTCGTACCCAACTAATAACTACTTGTCGACTTATAGTCAGCCAAGCCACAGCCCTAGTAGTAATACCCAGCCAACTAATTTATAGTTGCCGACTTATAGTCAACCAGCTCACAGCCCTAGTAGTAATACCTAGCCAACTAATAACTAGTCGCCGACTCATAGTCAGTCAAGTCACAGCCCTAAGTAGTAATACCTAGCCAACTAATAATTAGACGCCGACTTATAGGCAGTCAGCTCACAGCCCTAGAAGTGATACCTATCTAACTAATACTTAAGTCGGCGGGTTATAGTAAGCCCACTCACAGCCCTTCCAAACGGGTTGTAAGTTATACCGTGTACCTGGACCAGTTACCGTTTTGGGACTTTAAAAGAGAAAAGCGACCATACCCGCTAGAAAATCGCCACGGCATTCTCGATGGTCTATTAATAGTACTTGGTATATATATACGCAGTCCATAGTTCTTCCCTCCGAAGACCGGCAGTAGGTGCGCCGGAGTTTGCTGCATTTTTGTATGCCACTCCCCAGAGCGTCCTGGCGGAAGAACAGTTACTGGTACACAACTTTCGATGTATCCTGGTCTCTACAAGCACGGTAGGCAGTTGGCGTATGAGTAGCTTGGAAGCACCCCCATCCTCCCCCCTTCCGTTCCGGTTTCTTCCGACTTTCTTGTTCTTGCTCTTGTTCTTACGCTTCTGTTTGTGTCTGTTCTTGTTCTTCTTGTTCTTCTTGTTATTGTTATTGTCCTTCTTATTCCTCTGCTTGTTGTTGTCCTTCGTATTGTTCTCGTCCTTGGTCTTGTCATTGCGCTTGTTCTTGTTCTTAATACTGTTCTTCTGCCTGTCCTTGTTCCTGCCCTTCTTCTCGTTCTTGTTCTTGTTTTTGTTCTTGTATACATTCTTGTGTGAATCAGGCGCACGAAGACGCGGCGGCGAGGGGCGAAGGGTGCGCCGTCCTAGACGGCAGCCTGGTAGAGCGCCTTCACGCCGAGAACGCCCGACGAGTTATCGAGCTGCACGAGTCCATCACCGCGCTAGAAGCGGGCCAGGGGGGGGCGCAGTAGGGGCGCCGGCGATGCCGGCTGTGCCTGCTGTCCCTTCTCTACCTGTGGTTCCTGCGGTACCTTCAGGGTTTTCCGACTCCTATATGTGTACGAGCAAGGACAAAGCTGTTCCTCAGTGAAAACCGTGTGAAATGTTCTGGGGAGTAAGGGGGTTGTACTCATTAGCCGCATGTCATGCATGGCCGTAGTCGTGTGACGATAGGCCCTCGCATCCCTACAATGCCGGGGCGGAGCACGTCGGGTTATCACCGACGAGGCGGACATTGATTGCTTGCACCAAGGGGAGGTGGGGACAATACTCGTTATTGACTCACGCGGTGCGAACTTACGCTGACCCCGTGTATGTGTACGTGGAAAACGATGCGAGCGCCCTCCGACTCCTACTGATAGGGACAGGGATGAAGCGGTTCCTCCGTAACGACGTCCTGGAATGTTCTGGTATAGTTGTCGAGCTTCGTGAGTCGATCACAGCGCTATTTTGTAGAAGCTGTCCAGGGCTAGCAAGGGGTGGGGGGGGGAGGGGGGTGCCTGCGACGGCTTCAGCCAACGTCCTCGGAGTCGGGATGGAGCTGTCCCCCCGTGTCTGCCGGCAGGTCTTCAGCGTCTTCCCGGCTCCTATTTAGGAATAGGGATGAAGCGGTTCGTCCGTGAAAGTCGAGTGGAATGTTCGGGGATGGTCCCACCAATGGGGGGTAGGGAGAATGTTCTGGGAATATTCTGGGATGGCCGCACCAATGGGGGGAGGGGGTGGGGGAGACGCTTTGGAATTATTCTGGGATGGTCCCATCAATTGGAGGGTAGGGGGGGGAACGTTCTGAGAATGTTCTGGGATGGTCCCATCAATTGGAGGGTAGGGGAAGAAACGTCCTGATAATGTTCTGGGATGGTCTCACCAATTGGAGGGCAGGGGGGGGAACGGT
Source organism: Saccharina japonica (assembly GCA_008828725.1). Classification (NCBI taxonomy): domain Eukaryota; class Phaeophyceae; order Laminariales; family Laminariaceae; genus Saccharina; species Saccharina japonica. Next base: position 107,246 of record MEHQ01002570.1, read on the forward strand.
CTAAGAATGTTCTGAGAATGTTCTGGGATGGTCCCATCAATTGGAGGGTAGGGGGGGAATGTTCTGGGGTGGTCCAACCAATTGGGGGGTAGGGGAGGAATGTTCTGGGATGGTCCCACCAATGGGGGAGTAGGGGGGGGAAAGTTCTTGGAATGTTTTTAGAATGTTCTTGGATGGTGCCACCAATGGGAGACAGGGGGGGTGTTGTGAGATGGTCCCACGGGTGGTAGGGAGAATGTTCTAGGATGATCCCACCAACTGGGGGGTAGGAAAAAGTGTTCTTGGATTGTCCCACGAATGGGGAGGTGGGAGGGAATAATGGGGGGGAGGGGGGTGGTGATTTATCTCGCACGGTGCGATTTTACGGTGGCTCCATGCATGTGAATAAGCACTGCCGAGCTGCGCGTGCATGCCAAGGGCTGCGATTACAAATAACACAGTAAATGGCACCTACGACTACGTATTGAGTTACAAAAACGAGCAACAAGAAAAGACAGGCTGACACTTTCGGGGACAACAAAGAAAATTCGGGAGCGATCATGTATCAAATTTTATTCGAAATGCGCCCTTTCTCGCTTAATAACGTGGAATGCTCCCGTTTCTTATCACGTACCAAACTTGTCCGGAAAATGAGGGACCGGACCGTTCTAGGGCATCCATATGGATACCCAAACTGTCCTTACATTCCGCCCCCATATTGGCACTTGTTATGTGTCTTTCGGTAAGGGTATTCGGACAATGGGTGCCGTGTACGTCACCATTGATCTCAAAATTGGATGTTTGGCGTGTGCCCCAAGGCCACACCCGCGTGTAGGATACCATGACACTGTATTCTTGCATTCGGTAACCATATTGGAGGCCAGAGAAGACTGGGGGGGGGGGCAGGGAGGAGAGGGGAGGGGGGGGGTTACGAAGGGGATGTGGGTGGGTGGGTTGGGGAGGGGGGGGGGGGTCCTCAAGTCGTGCATGGCCGTAGTCGATGGGGGAAGGGGGGCGAGAAGGCGCAACAAATCGACGTGGTTTCTTCTCCTGTGGCATGGCTTAGAGAGTGCAGTAGCGTGACTGCCTCCGAGATAACCCCTTGGTCGGTGCTTGCGCGCTCTTGGTTAGAAGGGACAGCATACTATTAGTAGCCTTCCTAGCCATAGCCCGCTCACTCAATGCCTTAGGGGGGCGAGAGACGCGCGCGGCGTTGTGCCTGATCTTGGGTTAAGTGCAATTCCACCACTCTTCTTATGATAGTACGTATGATATTATACCAGGTACTACTGTATTAGACAGGGTGTCGGGATCGAACGTAGCAGCATTTGGGGGGGGGGGGGCACTTCGTTAAACGTGGTGTGGTTCGGCTGGATATTATGTTGTGCCCCAGGAAAAATAGTTTTTTTTTTTACTCACTCGTATAATACCTGTGCTAGTGCTGAACTGGGGGAGGGGATGGGTCCGCGAAGTGCCCTTCCTATCTATCTGTCTATCTATCTATATGCCAATGTCTTTGAGCATGTATTACTATTAATACTGCTGCTGCACTATTTCTGGTAATGATGATGGTGTAGTGCCCGGTAGCCGAAATCATTGTCTCCCTCTGTTCATTTCAGTCCTCGTCTTTGGTACTTAGCATGGGGTCTTGCACTACAGTAGTAGTTGGGGTGTGCTTGCTTTCTTTTTTCCGTACGATCGCGTTCAGTTTTTTTGGGGTGCCGCAACAGCAAGCAAGCTCGCGGGTGAAACAAATATGTATGTCGGGGGACGGCAGTTTTGGCCTCTCTGGTCTGTCAGACGGCAAACAAACTATTTATAACCGAAGCTGTGACGTATTTTATATATGTACGACCTAGACGCCAGAAATCGAGGACGAGTTCGTTTAATCCCCGTTTTCATGTTTTCATTGAGGCGCCGCTTTGTTACAGTTAATTAACTGTTCTATAGTGAAAAACGTGAAAGCTCCGGTTTGTTTGGTCGGCGTCTGAAAGGCTTGTTACTCATTATTACGTACCACACCGTTGACCGTTGGTCGTCAACAGCATGAAGGCGGCATGCTTGAGTAAGTATCACGTATGACATGTCACAACAGCAGTAAGCCACGTGGATCGGGGGGCTTCCAAACATTGAGTGAGGTCGGAAAGAAATTTACAGAAATACATTTATTCTGCCGTGGCCGCTGTTTGCTATAATAGGGCATAGGGGACGTAAATCTAGACGTCAAAATAGACCTTCCTGTGACAGACGGCAGTCTAGACGTGGACGCGCCTCCGTCGTGTTCGCTCGCAGAAGTCATTATCATACATATCATAGGTGCGGTGGGGTTCGTTGTCCGCCGAGTTCTTCCCTATGGATTATTGCACAATAACCCTGAATGACTGTGGGTTGTTGTGCTGTGTGTGCTTGAACCCACATGAATCATACTTCGAAGTAAAACAAGCGAAATAAATTGCATCAATCAGCATAATTCATTGTTGCCACAACGGCTGGCAGCGGTACGATTGTTGCCATCGACATCGCGTTTGGTTTGGTCTGCAACTTCCTCGTTGCTCACGTCTTTTTCTTTGTCTTGTTGTAAATATCAGGGCGTACGTATGGTATGATCATGCATGATGAGCAGGGCCAGAGCAAGCCAGAGTGCCCTTTATTTTCTTGCGGTGAAGATATACTGTATACAGAGTAAATATGTACGAACGAGTAGTACGTAGTAGAGCAGTATCGATCGGGAAATGATACCTGGTGCGATACCTGGTACCAGTATAATAGTCACAACTACGCAGGCGAGACTTATAAACCACGACTGACTGTTGCGGGGGCCGGCGGGACAGGAATGTGTAGGCGAAACACCTGAAACCCGGGGATGACTCCTAATTGTCCCCCCCGTAGTCGTGGTTTGTATCTCGCGTATATATCTACGTACGGCCCGTAGTCGTGAGTCGTGACCTTGCAGGCGCAAAATCAAATAGGGCCGCATCACGACGAGCCGAAGGCGAGGTAGGTGCGCAAAAAGAAAAGACCCGCGCAAAATAGTTTGCCTGCGGCGAAAAGCACAAAAAAGACCCCAACACAAACTCGAAAAGACCCCACAAAACAAACACTACGTACATACTCGTACTACGCCTATTAATAGAAAGGGAAAAGCACGAACATGACCCCCCCCCCCCCCCCTCCCTAACAAACTAACGGGGCCGCACATTTTGTTTCGGCGATATACGGCGAAAAACGAAAAGCGAGGCGGTGCTAAAAACTGGATGAATGTGCGGCGAGCCGCACCACACGCCACACGCCCCCCGCCCGCTCGTGGTGCGATGCGCGCATTCTGGCGAAGCGCCAGCGCCTAATAGTGTGCGCCCTGGTCGTGACTATATATATCACTCCACGACGACGAACCGTGAAGTCTATTATCGCTACGATATTATCTATCTTGGCGTATCTTCGTACGGTACGTTGAAGGGGGCAGTTACTCTTAGCGCGGCTTTGTTTCTCGCCGCTATAATAAACCAGGTACCAGGTATCAGGTAAGTACCTGTAGTACTCGTATTATATAATAATATATATATGTAGATCTATGTATTAATGAGCAGATAGATGAGATGTCTCCAAGCTCCAGGCGCCGTTCACGTTCATTCTTTGCGACCAAAAATCGTGAAATTTGACTGCGGCTGGCTGTGTGGGTCGCAGCTAACAGAAGAAGTATTAATAGTATTAATAGTTAGTTGTATGATATGATGAAGTGCGTGCGTGCGTGTCTGCCTCCCAGCCTGTGCCTTGCGAGCTTTCTGGGAACACACGTATACTATGTATATTATTTGCGAATTGTGACTCATCAGAATGACTGCTCGTCCTACGCTCCTACCGGTAATATTCAACCAGAGCGTGCTTTTTATTTTCACCCCACACCGAACGGGTTTATTAATGTACGTGTGAAGACAACACACACCTCCTCTTGTCTTGCTCGCTGATAGAGCCAGCCGCGCGTAGTTGTGATGTGGTTGTTGGTCCATTCGATTTGAAGCGGGTGCTTTTTTTGTTCGGTTGGGTTGCCGGTGGCCGAAAGTGTTGTCAAACTCAACAACAATGAAGCTCGTATAGACTTTTTATCAGTTGAAAATAACGTTAGCGATAAGCGTTCGCCGTTCTGCTCACTGGTTCATCTTGACGTCGAATACCGTGCCACTATTAGCTCCGGTTCATCTATCGCCGTCGAATACGGTGCCACCATTCGCTCTGTTCATCTCCTACCTTCGTAGAGTCGCGCCCCTTTGCGAACAGTCTTCGCGATTTTTTTACATCGGTCGTCATCGCGCCGTGCGTTATTTCGCCCTTTTAGCGTCACACACATCATTTTCTGTCACGCACGTCGGCTGTGTTGCGCTTGGAACTGGTGGTGTGTCGTGAACCGGTATATCCACTGCTGTTTCACTGTATTAATAGTGTACTACTCGTACTACTTCAAATTCCTCGGGACGTTCGTTTTAGAACTAACGGCAGTACGTACGTATTTGTTTCATGATACGTATATACGTTGTACGTGAACACTGCTGCGTACCTTTTTTTTAGAACATGAAGTAGCGTCCTTCCAACGCAGCCACTACGAGTACCAAGGTCTTGGTTTCAAATCATTGATCAACCACTACATACCACTACTCGCACGGCAATATTAATTCTCTCTACCAGCATGTCTCTACCGCCTCCCCACTGCGGCGTGCTGCTACCCTGTCTGGTGTGTACTACCAGGTATGATAATGGTGAAGGAAATGCGTAATCACATCCTTTACGTATTATTAACCATTCAACAGCAAGTAGGCGTCCTCCCACTGGCAGCCAGCCACTACCAAGGTCTTGGGTTCGATTCGGTGATCGGGCGGCCTCAGCCGCAAACCCTTGTATGTATATGAGTGTATGTTGTATGATATGATCCTGCTTGTTGTGATCTGTAAAATCGCCCGCTCGCTGATGAGCATTCACGCATCATGTTGTCGTTGCCACTTCGCGACATATCATATCATCATGTCCACGGTGTATCTGGTACCTGTATACAACCTTAGTATTCAGTAAAATTGGCGAGGAGTGAGTTCGATTATATAAAAATAATATTAATAATAATATCAATAATAAGATTATCGATAGTAGTATTAATAGTATTATTTGGTTAAATAAATAAAAATAAAAAACGCGGCCGACGACCGTCTTCGTTTTTCGTTTGTTGTTTTTTGGGGCGTGGTCTTTTGTCGGCAGTGTGAACGGCATCAGATCCAATATAAATACGGCGAGGACTGCTTGACGACGAGTATATAACACGCCGTATACTACGCGTAAAGCTCAATGTTAATCGTACAACTTACTAACGACGTATTATACGTAGTAATATAAGCATTTGTATTATTGATGGATCTCAGTAAATCGTCAGTTCTCCACGCTCGGGCCATTTGCATATCTCAGGAAAACCTGACTTCTCGACGTCCGTGCCTCGCGGTCCGCATTCCTACCCCCCGCCGTAGTTGAGATTTTTTTCCGCCGCCGTGGTGAAATTTTTCAAGTTCTATTGATTTAATGTGTGACGATGAAACCGCTCCGCTCCGTATCCGGACTCTTACAGTGATGAGATTTTTTTTCCCCCCGCCTCATGAACTTTCGAAGTTTTTTATCCAAGTTCGATTTCTTTTCCCCCCGCCCGAAATTTTCTATCCAAGTTTTATTAATATGTTCATCCACTTTTATCATGGAGTTTGGGTGGGGATGGAAATTTAGCACCCCTCTACGTATGTACGATACCAGTCATTTACTTGATACCAGGTATGGTATTGGGTACCACCCTAGGTATGTATGCGTATATAGTAGTACGAGTACGTGCATGATGCTGCTATTAATATATTATCACCTGAAGAAGACATTAATTAATCGGGTCAGCTTTTTCATTCTGAGTGAATAATGCGAATAATGCCCTGCACGGTCGCCCCGGTGGGCTAGCAGGTAACCACGAAGCCTGTAAGCGTCAAGGAAGCGAGTTCGAGCCCCGCCGAGTGCATGCTCTTAGGCACTTTTTCTCGCAAAAAACATCTTGACTAGCAGAAAGCGCGAGAGCGTGAGTTAGCAAAATTCGATGAAAGTCGACGAGCGTTGGGAAGGCTGAACCCTCTGCGCGATAAAAATGAAGGCAAGAACCGTAGTTGAGGAGGAGGGAGAGGAGCCTACTTTGTGACCCCGGATCTGAGTTACGACTAGGGAGGAAGAGACGGAAGTACGAAGATAATAAATGAGATGGAAAAAAGAAAGGAAACAATTGTCGGAAGGCAAATAATATTATAATAATAATAGAGTAAAATATGATCAAGTTATGTTGATAATCAAATTATGTTGATGATATTATCAGTATTAATATTAGTACACATGCACATAACGATACGCGTGCAGCGTATCATAAACAGTGTTCATATACTGGATGGTATGATATGAATGTATGAGTACGGGTATCGATATTGTATTGATAGATAGATGTTGTCGTCGTGTTATTGTTTTTGCCCATTTTAACCCTTTCAGGACTGCAGTCCCGTTTTGTGGACAGATCCCTCTAATTCTAAGCAATTTGTCCCCATAACGGGACTCCAGTCCTATAAGGCCTAAGTTGTTGTTGCTGTTGTTGTTGGTACGTTGCTTACGTTGTTGTTACGTAATGTTTTTTTTTTTAGTGTCGCTATGTACGAGTTCGACTACGAGTTCGTTCGTGTTTTCGTATGTTGGGTATTTTTTTGTGTCGCTATACCAGGTTATTTTTTGAAGTACCCCTTTACGTATATACGTAGTGATACCAATTATTATTTTTTCAAGTAAACAGGTATTATTATTTTTAATATATTACAGACGTAGACTTTTTGTACCAGGTATTATATGTATGTATGTTGCCCATTTAATGTGTTGTTGTTGTTGTTGTTGTTGTTGAGCTTTTCAATGTTCGCTTCGGTTTGTAGAGGGATGTCATGTTCCTTTTTCTCCATGGCTTTGGCTTCTTTGGCATAACTCCCGGAAACACGAGATCGTAAATGGATGTGGCTGTTGTCTGTCGCGTGTTGCACGAGAAAAAAAAGTTTGTATGCTTCTTGGGTATCCCTTCCGTATTTTAGACACATGAGCGTAGATGGATATGGCAGTTGTACGTCGTGTGTTGAACTGGTAGTAAACGTTTTTTATATTTTGATTGTTGTGTCGATTTTCGTAGATGGATGTTGCGGTTGTCTGTCGTGTGTCGCACGGGAATTTGTTTTTGTTTTATCCCACGGTATTGCGGTGGGGTGGTATATTGTGATAAGACTGGGTGAGACACAGAGTATCCCCTTGCAGGTTTGTCTATTAAGCACCCTTGGTGTTACTCACTTTCCGTAGAGTCAAGCGTAGAAGAGAAGCAGCATATATTAATCCCACAGGCAAGTATGGTCCACAGATATTATAAATACCCCGAATACCGAATACGAATGCCATCCAAGTTATACGAAAACGGACCAATTACCTATGCAGAGGTAATTACCGGCCTTCCTAGCCCATACCATTACAATATTCTGTTCGTGGCGGTTGTCCGGCGTGTGTTTCACGGGAAAACGCTTTTTATATTTTAATTGTTTTGTCGATTTCCCGATTTGTTAAGCGGTTGACTATCGTGTGCAGCACGGGAAATCGTTTTCGTTTTATTTGGTAGTAGCGGTTGAGTGGAATATTCCATTCGTGGCATTCGTGGATTTTTCATGGCTTTGGCTTCTTGGGCACCATTGCCGGACACGAGAGCGTAGATGGATGTGGCGTTGGTCTAGCGTGTGTTGCATGGTGTTGCATGGTGATGCACGGAAAAACACCCTACATTTTGATGTTATGTGCTTTTTTACATGGATGGGTTGGGCTTCTTTCGCGTCACTCCTTTAGTTGTCTGTCGTGCGTTGTGGGAAAGTGGCTTGGGTATACCATATTTGAGAGTCCGTCGATTTTATTCCATGGTTTGGCTTTGCTTGCCTCATTGCGATGCTTTGTGTGCTTTCTTGCTGGAGAGTGTGCCTTTGATTGGGGCTCATTTATTGCGTCAGGGATCAATAATCGACAATATTTTAACGGGACTTCTTTTGATGTTATGGGCCTTTTTTGCATCATTCATTACGTCAGGAATCAACAATACAAACTGGGTCTCTTCAACGGTCCCTTGGCATCGTAAACTGGAGCCTTAGCCTCTCGGTCCCTTGGCATCGTAAACTACCTGATGTATTGCGGGCCTTATTCCTCCTTCGCTTCGCCGACGGCCTGGGCCGGCGGCGAAGCCCCCTTGTAATTATTATTATTGTACTCGTGACACCAACAACACATATCATACGCGCAGCGCGTTGCGTATCTATACTCTCATACGTACTGACTATACTACTAACTACTACTACTACTACTACTACTACTACTACTACTACTACTACTGTGGCTGCTGTATGTACTGGTTGCATGTAAAGTGGAGTTCGATTGATGATGTGACGATGATTGATGATGATGTGTCTGTCTTGGCTGTCTGCCTATCTATCTGCCTGTCTGTCTGTGTGCCTACTTGTCTAACGCATCAGCTTTGTGTGAGACTCATAATATGGGACATCATTATTATGAGAAGAAGGCGGGGACGGTATTTTGCTGGGTATTTGCCTTCATTGGTACGGCGGTAGCACGTATAATACGTACATGACCTACGTATGTATGTATACGATTATTATAGAATCTGGCGTGGAATAATTCGTATACGTCGTATTATACGACCTGTTTTTTCGGTTGCTGAGCTGTTGTTGTCAGCTCGTTGTTGTTGTTGCTGCTGCTGCCTGCACACCAGGTTCGTTCGATCGTCTTTTTTTTTCTCGTATTTATACGAACCAACACAACAGCCAGCCGTGTTCGTACTGATGCTGGACGTAGTAGAGACAAAAAATAAATACATTTCGTAACAAACATCACATGTTCGATTGTTCGAGGATAGCTCGTAAAAAACCTGGGTACTTTTTTCGAACATTAAAAAAGGAGACGCGCAGACACACGTATATACGTCGTAGTGACCGATTCACAATATATATATCTCCAGGTAGTAGGTCATCACCACAGCAGTATTATTATAGTATGGACTCGTTTCTCTCGTTGTGACAATAATAGAATGCTGGTGTTGATGACGAATACGCGTAAAGGGAATGTGGATACCGATGCTACACAGCAGTAAGCAGCCGCCGCATGAGCCGTAGTTTTAGTATGAACAGCATGAAAGAACTCGTATCATACAGCTGCAGTACCCGATCATACACATCATACACTCATATTCATACAAACGGAAGTTTTTCAAATTCAAATGTTTAAAAGCAGCAGTATCGAATTATAGGACTACCGGTCAAGAAATCAGCAAATCAGAACGAAACTCGGTATAATTCATTTTTCGGAACCTCTGGAGAGGTCCTGCGAATTCTCGCGTTCCGTCGACCAGCCAATCAAATCGCTTGTTCTTTTTCAACTGAGAAAATCAAGAAATTCCTCCCGCCAAAAATACGATACTCGTAGGCGGGGGAACATGTGTTCCATGTATAAAATGATATGAAAAAAATAAAGACAGCACAGCAATTGCCTCGCCTGTCTCTACCCCCTCCCCTCACTCCCTTCCCGTCTCCCCAGATCTCCACACAGCATCTCTCGCCCCACAGCCCACCTTCAACCCCCCTCGGTGACCCAGAGCCTCAGCAGCAGCAACCATGGTGTTCGGATTTGGAAGCGACTCGGACGACGAGGAGAAGAAGAAGAAGAAGCAACAAGAGGAGGAGGAGGAGAAGAAGAAGAAGAAGCAACAAGAGGAGGAGGAGGAGGCGGCCAAGAAGGCCAGGCCTGGCAGGCACGGTCGCAAGAAAAACGACGGCGAGGAGGAGGAGGAGGAGGAAGAGGAGGGGGCGGAGGGCGGTGGCCGCAGGCCTGGACGCCACGGACGCCACGGCAAGGCGGACGCCGAAGAAGAGGAGGGCAAGCGCCCCGGCAGGCACGGCCGCAAAGACGAGGAGGAGGCCGAAGAGCCCGCTGAGGGCAGGCCCGGCCGCCCCGGCCGCCATGGCAAGGCAGACGCCGAAGAAGCCGCCGCCGCCAGGCCTGGCAGGCACGGCCGCAAGAAACAAGACGGAGAGGAGGAGGAGGAGGAGGAGGCTGCTGAGGGCGGAGGCAGGCACGGGCGCCACGGTCGCCACGGCAAGGATGACGCCGAAGAGGCCGAGGGCGGCCGCCGCCCCGGCAGGCACGGCCGCAAAGATGAGGAGGAGGAAGCAGAGCCCGCCGAGGGCAGGCCCGGCCGCCCCGGCCGCCATGGGAAGGCAGACGACGAAGAAACCCCCGCCGGTAGGCCTGGCAGGCACGGCCGCAAGGACGAGGAGGAGGAGGAGCCCGCTGAGGGCGGCGGGAAGCAAGGACGCCCCGGTCGCCACGGCAAGCCTGATGCCGAGGAGGCGGAGGGTGGGGGTCGCCCTGGCAGGCACGGCCGCAAGGACGACGAGGAGGCAGGACACGGCGGTGGCGGTGGTGAAGACATGCAGGTCGACCCGAACGACCCCGACGCGGAGCGGAAGAAGATCAACGCGCAGAGGAGGAGGGACGAGGCCGAGCGCGAGAGGCTGCAGAAGATCGCCGGCAACCAACCTCAGCAACCTCAGCAACCTCAGCAGCCCCAGCAGCCTCAGCAACACCACCAGCAACCCCAGCAACCTCAGCAACCTCAGCAGCATGGCGGAGGGGGTCACCACAGCGGCGGCGGTGGTGGCGGCGGGGGGACCGTGACTGTCAAGGCCGGCGAGTGCATCCAGGTGTGTGGGCGTTGCTTTTGCTTGCCTTGCGGCTTTTGGCTCGGCGTAGCAGCACGTACAGCAGGATGTTCACAGTTCTCTTTTTTTTTGCTTTGTACGAAGCCTTTTTTATGCTTCGTTTTCGAGCGACGGTCGCGCATGTGGGTTGTTGAGATTTTGGATATATCCCACTCTGTCCAAAAATGTAAGGATCGTTTTGTCATGGTAATAATATTGTTATAGAAACAAATAGTCCTTATATTTCCGGACAGAGTGGTGTGCGAGAAAAGTTCTTCGGTGCCTCGTTTTCATACAGCCAGCAGCAGCAGCAGCAGCAGTAGAAATGTTCAAGCAGCAAGATCAAGATGCGAGAATAAACGCTTCTGTTCGTGCGAGATCCCGTTTGCGGCTTCCTAGATAGCATGCCGCTATTACAAGCACAGCATAGCTTGGGTGCGAATACTCGTACGAGTATAGACAAGCACATATATACACTGTACATGAACGCGTGCGTGCCACAGAGATTAAGTTGAGAGCCAGTCATGCTGGCCCGGTTGCACGCATGTTTACTCGTGGGGTTGTTATTTGTTATTTGGCGATAGTCCGTAGCAGTCGCGAGCTGCGAGTATGATATGAACCGTGCATTATCGATCGTGCGTGCTGTTGCGCGCGCAATCATGCGCATCTGGCTGGGCATGCAAGCGCAACAAGTTGTTTGCTCGGCCAGCTGACAGCGACAGCTGACAGGTCTTTATTTTTTTTTCAAAGAACTTTTATTTTTCTGGGGCATAATAATCTGTACCGCTCGTGTCGTACGAGAAGAGAAACAATTTGGGATCCTATCCTGCAGCAGCAGTATGCCATATCTGTATGATAACTGGTACTGCTGTTTTTACTGCTGCTGTACGTAGTACCTGCTTATTTACTCTTTTGTCACAGCTGTTGTGTTTTTTTTTTTACTTCACATGTGCGTCGAGTGTACGTACTCAAAATATAGTATTGGGTTGCATTCTGGCATTCCACATATATGCGGGAGGGCATATGATTCTGGCAGGAATATGTGATGATCGCGGGCGCTATCGCTACATTACTCTATCTAATCGGACATGGTGTTCTTTGCTGTGTGTTGTGCTGCTGCACGCAACTGGAGCCAGAATAGATTTCGCGGCTGGGCCGATAGTTTGTTCATGCTCATCCATGGTTACATGTGTACCAGGTAGACGCAAGACAGTTGTACAGCAAGAGTACGTGCGGTCGGTTGGTTGCCCGTGTTGGCATGTTCCGTGTGCTGATGATTTCTCCGGTTGTGTAAGCATGGTTGGTGGGTGTGAATGTTGAAGAGTGTGAATGTTGAAGATGCTCAACGAAGCAACCATGGCCCCTGCAGCAGTATATGCGTGGTATTCCAGGTATATCGGTACCATGTGCAATGCTATACCACTATGTCCCAAAATATAAGTACCGTTTTGATTCAATATTGTTTCACGAAAGTGTTTATATCTCGAGACACAGCAAGTACACAGTACGAGTGGTCCCTATATAGGGCCGGTTTTCGCCAGCAAACAACACCGGCACTAATATAGGGCCGGTTTTCGCCAGCAAACACCGGCACTATATATAGCGGCAACCGGCACTAACTACACTCCGTATATATAGCGGCAACCGGCACTAACTACTCCGCACACTGCCACACTGGTTTATCCCATCTGTGCCAAGCGATTTCACAGGCACTATAGCGGGCAGCCGGCACTATAGAGGGACCTCTACTAACTGTACATAGTCTAGTGCTGCACCAGGATACCACGGGGTATATATTACGAGTATACCCGTAGTTTTTTTTCGATGCAGCCAAGCTACACTGCCACAAACAATCACACCGCCGTCACGAGCCCCGTACGCATTAAGTGAGTACATATTATACTCCGATTTAACTTCTAACCCTAACCCTAACCCTAACCCCTTAAGAACTGGTCTCACATATTTGGGGACAGACTACTTGGAATTAGTGTGGAATATATTATTCAGTTCTGAATGGGTTAAAAGCGCCCCGAGACAAAAGCCAAAACAAGGGATTTTAACTTAGCATTGCGCTTAGTGGGCATTAATTGTATCATAGCTCCTATCTCGGGCGGGTACCCACCACTGCTGTGTATGGGGGTGGTCGCGTTGCCCTCACACTCTTTTGTGCTGCTGCTGGTCTTTTGGAACTCGCATTTCAAAGAGCACGTTCACGTTTCATTACGAAGCAAGCGTCTGTTGCGATCTATCGGTTGATTCACAAGTAAGTTATGGGGAGGATCGGTGATGCTATCCGCTCGAGAAGGGCGAGGGGGAGACACAAGCATCAGTCAACAGAAGTAACTATAACTGTTTCTCCTGGGCGTCATAATTTGCAGGTGGATCACAGGTCTGGAGATTGTTGAGTTACGGTTTGCATGTCTTTGAAGTATAGAGCTGGTGGATACAATAAATGGTATATACGATACGTAGGTGTATTTATATTTCCATCAAGTTTGGTGTATGTATAGAGAGCCACGTCTCTTTTTTTTTTTTTCCCCTTTGCTTGTCGCGTGGAAGGGACATGGTTCCGTAAATCGTAGTTCGTATTTTCGTGCCCCCGATATATACCTGGTATATTTTTTTACCCGCGTGTCAACCGAGTGTCAGTTCTCCGTTCAAGATAATCAGACGTTGACGTGAAAGCCAGCTAACTGAAGTTTTTTTCCGCCATACCCGACACGAGCAGACCGCAAATACATGTGGTACCAAGTACCCAGAGGCAGGTAACCAGTAGCAGCAGCTGACCTGTACGTGTAGTCGTACATATGATACATAGCTTGACTGTTTTTTTTCTTTCGGTATTTTTTTCTTGTTGTGTTTTTCGTCATTTCTCGCCGTGCGAGTGCTGCTGCTGCCTTGTGTCCTGTCTCACCGCCATACGCTCGTTTTTTGTCGCCCCGTGTTTTTTTTTTTTTCGAATTGATTCACCTCCCTCGCAGGATGCGCTCGACAACGCTGGGCCCGGCACGACGATCCTCCTCGAGGCTGGAACCTACAACGAGGCTCTCAAGTCTAGGGTGCGTTGTTACAGCAGTAGTTTATGAGGGGAACAAACTGCTGTACGGCAGTACCAGTATTAATTATATTAATAGTAGGCAATTGTAAGTACCATGTATGATCTTCTGTACAAGTATACCAGGTAAACAGTAGCACCAGCCCCTGGTACACTTCCGACGATATTTTCCCGGAGAAAAAAAAGAGAAGGAAAAACCGGAGAAAAAACATGGTTTTGAGTTTGTTTCTTGTGTGGGATGAAACTGACCGTGGGTGACTTAAAAGTGAAAACACCAACGCAAGCGATATACAGGTTGTTTTTTTTTCGGTCGCGGTGGCGCACGCGTTGGTGGCCACAGGAGTACCCTACTCGCATGCACCACGGGGGATCCGACTTGATTTTCCCCCTCTTGTTCTGCTTGCTGTGCCGCCGTGTGCCGTGCTGTGCTGTCTACTTTTTTATCGTTTGCTGCTGTGTTTCTGTGCCTCGTGTCGTGTATGGTGTGTTTATTTATTTTTGCTCCTTTTCTTTTGTTTCGAGCAGGTGGACGGCACGAAGGAACAGCCAATCACCATCAAGGGTCCCAGCAGCGGCGACACCGCGATCGTCAAGGGGAGCGACAAGTCGGGTACCTGCGTCGAAATCAACCACGACTTCTACGTGCTCGATGTGAGGACCAAATTGCTGCAACATACATGCACCGCAGTACTATTAATTTTGAAGTGCAGGACTCCCACGTATTAATACATCCATGGTACGAAACAGGGAAGCTGCTGTAAATTCTAGCCCGTTTTCTTACGTAGGTATTAATAGTATTACGGAGGACCATAGTAAATAGGACCACATTGTATTAGCGAAAATAGGAAAATATATGCCAGGTAGGTTTTTGTTTGTACCGTAGGTCCTATTTACTACGGCCCTCCGTAATAGTCTACAGCAGTACGAGTAGTAGCAGCATCAGCAGCAGCAGCAGCAGGGGAAGTAAAGTCACCAGCGCGCACGAACGTTGAACATAAGAGGAAATGTGCCAAGAGCAAACACCCGAGTCCGTATAAAACTTGAAACCTGAGGGTGCAACAGGGTGTTGGGCCCCACCAGTATGTATGCTGGAGAACTACTTGCTGCCCCGCCCGTCAGGTGCCCGCCGCCCTGTTTTGGTCGCTCTTCGGCGTTGCACTCGTACTCTTTACCGCATTACCCTGGTGTGATGTCTACAATGTGATGTCAACCTGGTGTCCGATGTGTCAACCTGGTGTCCGATGTGTTCGCGTGCATGGGCGCGCGTAAGTACGCACCGCATAGCTTCGCCTACCCCCTCACATTGTGTTGTGTCTTTTATGCGTACGAGGTACATACAATAATGTCTAATTCCGCTGTTTCTCTCGGCGCTTTTCCGTGGTTCGCTTATCGGTTTTTTTCCGGCCGCCTCAGGACTTCACTATCTGCGGGCAGATCAAGGACGACTGCAACAAGAACAACGTGAAGGAATGCTTCCGCGAGAAGTGCCTCGCCATCAGGGGTGAGTCATGAGTGACCCTTTTTTTACTCTTTTACTCTTCTTATTTTTTATGCTTTCTTTTATGATTGCCTTGTCTGCGCCCTCTATCTCTGCCTCTTGTTTCCTTGCAGAATATGTATATATATGTACATCTAACTCGCTCAAATTCAACGGTTGATGGCTGTCAGCAAACGTTGTGTTCTAGAACATGTTCGAGAATCCCTGACCTTCATCGCTGTCGCTAGGAGCTTGCGCAGCAAGATATTTGTAACTGTCATAAAAATGGTGTGCCTTGGATCCCGGCCCCGGTCGTCGACCGATCCCGTCGATTCCGGTCCCAGCGTCGGCGACTCCGCCCATCTCAAGAGCAATGCCATATATGTTTGACGCCGTGTAAAAAAATACATGGTACGAGGCATCTGCCATTTATGGGCGCGGCTGGGCGCGCCCGGTTTCATTTTTCATTTTTTTCATTTACATTTGTAGCAAAATCGCAGCAGAGACAACGAGGAGTTTTCAGGACCTTGATTTTAGTGTTAGATCATAAGTGTCCTGTATCTATATTATATGGACATGGTGTTCGACTTGAACTCTGAATTTCAAACTCTTCGCCTTTTTCCCTTATCTTTTGCAGGCAACCGCGAGCACCGCAACTTGAAGCTGGACAACGGTGACCACTTCCTGTCTTCCGTCGAGGGCGTGGTGGTGAAGAACATGAAGATCAACAACTGCGGAGGCGAGGGCATCCGGCTGCGCTACTTCGTGACCCACTGCACCCTCTTCCACAACCGGATCACATCGACCGGTTGCTTCGACTTCAAGTTCGGCGGAGACCAGGGCATCAAGAACGGAGAGGGCATTTGTGAGTTTGTCCATCACACCTCGAACAGATCAGATCGATCGTTGCCACTTGATGATCTAGATCTCTCGGGGCACATGTGTTCCTGGTCTGTATGATCTGTATGGTTTTGCTCGTGTTGCAGGGTGGGAGCCGTGTATCCTGCATGGTGTACAACGTGTTTCCTGGGTTGCAACATATTATAACGGCAGGTTAGGATCTATGCTAAGTCGATTGGCCGGCTGGTTTTCCACGCGTTGCTGGCGTTTTGTATGGATTATTCCAATGCGCCAGGCCACTACTGTTCCCGTTAGGTCGTAGGCAAGGTCCGAACTCGGCGGTTGCTGCTAGATGTATGTATGATGTTTGCCCGTCCCCTCACCGCCTTTCTATGTGTGGAACTCCTGCTCCTGGTGGTTCTCCTTCTAATGGACGGGGTCATGATGACTTCCCTTTCCCTCCGTTTTCTGACCTTCAGACATCGGAACCTCGAGCAAGCAGTGGGAGAAGAACATCACGAACGAGCAGGACATCTGCCGTTACAACCGCGTCTACGAGAACTACATCGACACCAGCGTGAGTCAACTCAAATCAACCAGCCGAGCCTGCGTTCGCTGTAAATATTAATATTGAGTGGGCACCGGCGTTGATGAGTGCTCGGGACAACAGCGGCGAGAGCGCGTATTTTGCGTGGCCGATTTGCCAGGTGGTAGGTAGTCAGGGAGAGCTTGGTTCCCCCCCCTTTGGTATGGTTTGCGCATGTGGGGGGGGCGGTCTATGGGGTGCTTGGTCTGCACAACAACAATGATAGCACTGCGTTTCAAAAGCCGTGCTAGAGCCAGAGGAGCCTTTTTCGTTTTTTCAGGACAAATCCTTTTTCAATACCGTACAAATTCCATTTTTTGACAGCGAAAATACTTTTGTTTTTGCAGACTACGCACGTTTTTTGTTTTGTTTTGCTTTTCCGACGGCATCTTGTTCACGATTTCCTTTTTTTTCTTCTTACATACCTGTTTGTTTTTTTGTTGCGTTTCCCCCCCCCCCCATGTAGGGCAACGAGTGCGTGGACGTGAAGGAGGGCGCGATGGACACCATCATCGAGACCAACTACTGCACGGGTCAGCTCGACGAAGACTCGGCGGGCATCGACAGCCGTGCCAGCACGACCATCATCCGGTACAACAAGGTCGTCGGCTGCAAGGGCGCCGGGGTGCGCCTCGGCGGGCACAAGGTCGGCCCTGACCAGTACGGCATCGCCTGCCAGGTGGGTGGGATACATTTTTTTTGTGTGTGGCTGTTGGCCCGTGTTTTGACCGGGAGAAGGATAAAAAACACACCACGCTGCCCCGCACCGCAATATAAGGGACCGTTTTGATACAAAATTAATATTAAAACAGTCCTTACATAAGAGGCAAGTGGTGAAATCAATACCCTGGTACCTCGCTTGTTTTCTCAGACGAAAAAAACAGATTTTTGAACCAAAACTAGGGCGCATGCAATGGTAATCTCGCTTGTTTTCTCGACCCTTGTGTTTTTTGTCGTATTATGTGAGGCTTGCCTGTTTTGTCACTCCAGCGCCAAGACACGATTTTTTCCAGGCTTTCCGGGGCAGCAATGCTTGAAGTTGCAGCATAAAGGAGGCCATGCGACTCTTGTATCGTATTCCATAGTAGACCCGATCGGGTTGTTGCTGATGTACGAATAGTGTTTGCTTGCCACCCACGCCTATCCACCCAACACACACACACTAATCCAACAATTACAACCCGTCCACTCTCCCACTACCCAACCCAATCCAGCCTCCACGCTCCAACCGCTGTGATACCCTACATGGTTCAATCTCGTATGTTCAGTCAAACTTGTCGTAGTGCAGCACCGCCTCTCCCTGAACTGTCCCGCGACTTAATTGTGAAAACCCCTCTTGTTTTTTTTTCTGTGCTCCCGCAACAACCTGTTGAAAAACGCCTTGCAGGTGTACTGCAACATCCTGGAGAACAACGAGTACGGCGGTATCAAGGTCATGACCGAGCCGCAACAGATTTGCCAGAACACCATCACTGGGCACGGCTCGAAGGTACGATGGATCATGGTTGAAGAGATAGAGTTGAACCATTATTGTGATCCCACGCGCGGGTTCAAATCCCGTCCCGTCGCCGACGTTGAGTTTTCGCCGCAGGATACATGTATTATATTTCAAATGGATCTAACGACTCGATCTCAACCCAACCGTCCCTACCAAACGCCCTTATTATCATGGAACCGGTGTAGTCGTCATCCTCGCACATCCGAGCTCACCACCAGTTAATCTTGTATGCATTGACTGATTGCTCAATACGATCAGTCAGTCAATACGTATGTAACCGTCAACTGCTCCATTAAACTGTTGCTGTTATTTCTTGCTTCATTGTTGCACGACTTTGCAGTTTCTGTTTTTTTTTTATCGCCTGGCGGGATTGGTAAAAATCACGACAGTCGAACTTTAGGAGTCCTGGAGCGAGGTCCCCGCCGATCGAGAGGTCCCCCGTTGGCTTGTTACGTCGATCGTCTAACTCCTTCCCCTCCCCTCCCACGCTCCAACCGCTGTGATGCCCTTTGCTCCAAAAATGACCCCTTTTATACACCAGTACAAGGCGCTCCGTGGAGAATGCGCCGACAAGTTCGAGGAGTGCAGCGAATGCCCCTTCGACGTTGACCCCCCTTCGCAAGACATCGAGACCACTAGGTGGTTCCAGAACTGCAAGCCCTGAACCGGGGAGGGAGACAAGATACGAAACGAAACCGACCAACCAAACAATCAGCGAGTGTCGCGCGGTTGCTCTTCGTAGAGCACTCGAGAAAATGATGACACGTGTCTTGAGAGAGATGTTGCTTGTTAGACAGGCAAGGCCAAGAGACAAGCGTGGCAGTATCGGAGTGAAGCATGTAACACCCTAAAACACGAGACGAGTATCGGTTCGTCTTTTCCCTCGTTTTTACATCGGAGGCCTGGTGGGGGAGGGAGGGTGGGTTCGTTTTTTTTTTGTTCGGCACTTTTTTTGGGTCAATAATCTGACCCGAAACGATTAAAAGAGCCGGCAACAAACCAATCGTCTATTTTCGGTTGCGCGTGGTGATTTTTATGCCTCGTGTGTGTTGCAAAGCTCGAAACCGATTCAGAACGCTTTTTGTTCTGTTTTTGGGGCGGCTTCCAAGCTGAGATGCGGTTTTGTTTCGTTGCCATCTTATGGACCAGAACGGTCCGGGTTTTGCTGGCTGGTATGGTAAGGAGCTTAAGCTAAGTCATAATAAAATGGTACTTTTGCGCCTCGTCCTTTTTGTGGCACTTAAGTTTGTCGGCTGGGGTTAAAAATACTTTTTTTTTAACGCTTGGGGCGGCCGGGAGGGTTGCGCCGTAAAGGTTTGTTGCGGACAGGTTCGGCTTCCTTTTGATAATGTTATTTATGTTCCACTCCTTTCCCTGCACTTAAAAAGGCGAAAGGCTATATGTAGGTTTGGCTTGGCTTCGGTCCAAAAATACTTTTTTCGATACACAGGTAGATGCTAACGTCCTGCTTGGTTGTCTTTTTGCGAGAACCCAAAACCGTAGTTGTGTGCGGCCTTCGTTTCCGGCTGAAGCTTTTGCGCTTCTCAAGCTTCGGAATTATTGCCACCTTGTTGTACAGGTGCACGTTTGATACATTTAGACTGGCGAAGTGATAACCGGCATCGAGTACGATACGCGGTGGGTATATTGTTAAGGGCATTAGTAAGTGAAGCTGAGGAGACGTTATCCTGCGCGGGGTTGATTGATTGAATACGGTACATGTTCCGACACCAGATTTTTTGTTGTATTTTTTCACCGGAACCAGAGTCGATTTTGCTCTTTTTTTTTTAAATAGTGACAGTAGTACCTTCCACTACTACTACGGTACTTTGGTAATTGTATACTTTTGCTTGTCCCAAGTTAAACGGTGTCATATATATTCCCCCATGATGAGCTTTTGTTTTTTTCTCTTACTACGGTAAGCTTTGATGTTCGTACCACAATTACGTACTATTTCCTCTTCTTGGGACTGAGCGGAGAAAATTGACAATAAAAAGTGACGATTAACAGCGACGGCCACTGTGGTGACGATTAACAGCGACGGCCACTGTGTGCTTGAGGGATGACAACGAACAAATTTGGTTTCCCGAGTTACGTCAACGCTAGGAATCGTACTGCAAGGGCTCAATCAACATGATCCTACCCGTACTTGACGCGAGCTACGATAGAGGTGGCACATTTTGGCTGATTGTTTTCGGGCTGACGGGGCTTCTTAACCCAAATTCGTCAGAAATTACGCTCTTGTTATCTCGGCGGAATTTCGTTCTTGTCACCGATTTTTGGTTTTCCTACAAAAGGCCGCGGGATTGTTCATCGGGTAGCACTTTAGTTTTCACAAAAAAAATGTTTCCGGGTGAGATATAGAGCTCCTCAAGTGACCACCCTTATAAGGCAAAAACACGGTGCACCTCGATCATCGTAGCATGCGTCTTCTGCGGCCTCACACGCTGCTCGCGAGGGTTGAGAAAATACCAAAGTCATCATTATCGTCATCATTATCATCATTATCGATGATTTTTGTCATTGGTTTGGTCGCTGTCTTGGGGTCCAAAGGGGGGTAGGTGCTGTTTCGGCGGCGGTTTCGCGCTCTCGCTCATTGTTTATTTCGCGCACCCTTCCTCTCCCCCGTCCCCCAGCTTGTTGCGTTCGGATCACTTGTAATCACTTAAGACACGGTATAAGATCACGGTGCTGCTGCTGCTGCTGCTGCTGCTGCTGGCTCCTCCTGAATGATGAGCGAACGAAGTTTCACACGCAGCTCCGCTTGAAACTATATATTAATATTGAGTTTTGACGATTTTGTTCCACCTTCACAGCTTGTTGTTGTTGTTGTTGTCTTCACACATTAAACTCGTTTCAGTTGCTAATCCCTGTATTATAATCTAGCAAGGTCACAGCCCGTGGTCACATAAGCTATTAACATCTGAGGTTTTCGTTCGACCGCCCAAACCTCAAAGAAACAGCACACTGGGGAACAAACGGCACGCACGCGAACAATATGCTGCCATGACATTGAAGTTTTCGTTGGTTCAGGTTTACAGTCCTTGAAAAAAAACAATTATTGCAACAACAGCAGCGCATACAACGCGAGTTAACGGTCCAGACGTTCGTTGACGCGATTGCAGTTTCATTACGTTGATTGTGAAACACATCATTTTTTAGACGCAAATCATTTTACTTATAGAATCGCCTGGGCTAACCCCAGCCTCGATCTAAATCCCCCATCCTTTGATATCCCGGGGCAGCGAGAAGAGCTCGTAGTTGGTTGTGATGTTCAGCTTGCGCAACGGCCAGGCACCCTCCGCATATACAAGGCGCCAGAGGGAGAGTGTGGGTACAATCTCCACCCCTCTGATGATACGCGGCGTTTGTTTGCGCTGGAGCCAACCTACAAGCAGTAGTTATATATCTTTCGGAACGCCCAAGGCCGTTCATGGTTCAACATTTTATTTTTATTGTTGTGCAAGCAACCCCTCCTTCCTCCTGCGCAACGGAGTAGTAGTAGTAGTAGTAGTAGTAGTAGTAGTAGTGGTAGTAGAGTTGTAGCACGTTGAAAATAGCCATCACTATACGAGTCGCCCCGGTGGTCTAGCAGTTAACCACGAAGAATGCCAAGTTTAAAGTCAGGGGTTCGAGTCTCTGCATGAACGGAGATTTTATTCTCAAAAATACACCGGCTGCTGTCGAGAGGGCCTCTTATAGCGGGGGTAGGCGCACTTTGGCGAGAAACGACGAGGGAACAAAGTGCTGAAATCTTCTCGCGATAAAAATGCAAGGCACGCACCGTAGTGGACTGGGGGAGAAGATCTTACTTAGTGACCCCGGATCTGAGTTACGACTAAGAGAGTGAGAAAAAAAGGGCGAAAATGATAAATGGGATGAAGAAAAAAAAAAAAAACAGTAGTATCAATAGTAGTAGTAGTAATTGTTGCAAAGAGAGAGAGCAGAGCGAAATACAAAACCGGCAGTCGTCGCAAAACTGCGGTTGACTTCGTACCTTCCGTGCCTTTTCGTTTCCATTTACGCTAGCTCTTTTAGGCACCTTTCGGTTTGCCCTCCCATTTCAGGGGTGAGACTACTGCACATATAAGTATACTAACACTTGGAATTAAAGCCTCATTAAAGTTTCGGTACATACAGTGCAGTGCTAAATGATTTACGACCCAAACGGCAGTCGCCAAGCCACGGTTGACCGCCTATCGCGCGTTGTGTTTCCTTTAATACCAGCCTCTCTCTCCGGCGTTCCGATGGAGCGAGGCAACGTCGCTTTTGCGTTCTACTATATATACGATGCTCACTGCTGTACACCCTTCTACCCTCTCACCACGCTCTCGCGCCACCTCGGGCCACGACTTACTACGGTCGCCCCGGTGGGCTAGCAGGTAACCACGAAGCCTGTTAGCGTCAAGAAAGCGAGTTCGAGCCCCGCCGAGTGCATGCTCGTAGGTACTTTTTCTCGCAAAAAAATATCTTGACTAGCAGAAAGCGCGAGAGAGTGAGTTGGCAAAATTCGATGAAAATCGACGAGCGTTGGGAAGGCTGAACCCTCTGCGCGATAAAAATCAAGGCAAGAACCGTAGTGGGGGAGGAGGGAGAGGAGCCTACTTTGTGACCCCGGATCCGAGTTACGACTATGGAGGGAGAGACGGAAGTGCGAAGATAATAAATGGGATGGAAAAAAACAAACAAACAAACAAACAAACCAAAACACAGGTCTTACGAAAAGTATTCCTGGTAGGGATGATTACAGCTGCGCGCTTTCCTGCGGGTTTCTCACACGCACACCCTTTCACACCCTGTGCGAGCTCCGGGACGTCTTGTCACAGGCGGAGCTAAACGTTCAAAACTGTTCACACGGGTTTTCTCGGCCGTTAATATGTGCTGCTGTGGTAGCGCTATCATAGCATACATCAATCATAGTAGTCTAGAAAACGCGACACACCGAGGGGTCGGGATTATATGGAAACACGCTATCCTCTATCCGGTGCAAGCGGTATCGGTTCACACAGATAGACACATGCTACGATAGAGGTGCACCATATTTTTTCTGAGCTCCTCACTTAAGGAGCCTCATGCCTCACCGAAAAAATGATTTTGGAGGGAAATAAAAGTGCTGCCGGATGAGAAATCTCATGACCGAAGTATACTCCGAAACATTTTTCGTCACAAAAATGAAATTCCGACGAGTTTGGGTTAAGGTGCCCGATCGTTCAGAAAAGGATTGTTTTAATAAAAAAAGTGCTACCTCTACCGTAGCACGCGTCGATATATCATGCCATACCAGGTACTGGTATATCGTAGTGCCAGTAATGTTTCTTGTACAAAGTGCGTACCTAGGCCTTACCTTCTCATATTTATACCGTGGTATGACTCTGCGGTGTTCGCTCTCTATAATTCAAGTAAGGGCGAGTGAGTGCGGGTTTCCCTAGGCTTGTCATTGCCATGCCTCACAACCATCGCACGTCCTCTCCGTTTCACCGTGTTATTATTAAAAAAAACCCAAACACGCCTCGCTACTGGCCGTATGTGCTAGTGGGAGGGGGTGAGCGGGGGGGGGTCGCTATACCGTATAGCGCCAACATTTTTAGAGAGGGGTTAGGTGAAAAAACAGTCACAAACTCCAATCTGAGCCCTAAACCTAGCCCTGACCCAGTACCCTCAAATCCTCAACCCTTTCCCCTACCCTACCCCAGCTCTAGTAATGGTACAAACAAAAGCCAACGTATCAATGAACAGCCACCCCTCCCTTCTGCCCCAGCTCTCTACCTCTCGACTTCCTGGTGCAGGTGTGTGGCGGCTATCATTACGCTGCCTTGGTTGTTTATATCGGCCGTGTGACCATAGGCCACAGGAACGCGACTTTACACCCCGGCACGGTACCCCTCGGCAAGCCCTCGTACCACCCCGGCCCAACCTTTTCCACCAAAACACGCACCAACATTGTTTTTGTACAAACGTTTTCTGAAGTTTTCTCGAGCGCGGTTGTTTGCAAGCCCTGAAGACTCGAGAGCTCTAATTCTATCAACATTGGAGCTGGGGTTTCCACGATTTCTCGCTCGGCGTTTCCCGGTCTGCTAAACAAAGCGAGCTGCCACATCTACCGTAGCACTTTCGCAAATACAACGCACTCTGATAATACGAAGGCTTGGGAGAAAGGAAGGCGTAGAAGGCAACACACGATTTTCCCTACGCAGTGCAAGCAGCGTCCACGTAATTGATCAGGAGGTTGACACAAGGCTTCCAACACTTGTATTGGCACCTTATCCTGACTATTTTCCCTCCCCTGCTGTTCACAGTACGGCCGTGCAGTAGTCTCTTTCTATATATAGAAGGCACACACACGCGAACGCCTTAGGCTTGTCGGGCCTTTTGAACATCGCGCATCCTGAATCTTCTCGTACAAAGTCTGTATATACTCTGTACGTAGCACTAGACCACTTCCTGCTCCGTAAACCAGAACTCTCCTCCCTATGTGCTATTTTTACTGGGGGAGGGGTAGGGGGAAAGGTACGAGACGATGCTCCACAATATTCGCCAACATTATAACAAGAACAACAAAACCGCTGGAGGAGGGGGAGGGAAGGTAGGTACTTCAACGTCCTCACAATCACAACAAGAACAGCAAAACCACGCTCAAATCAAATCGACACCACAAAACCACATTATTGGCTTTCCAGTCAGGCTCGCAGGAGGTTTTTACGCTCAACGTCCCTCTGAACAAGCCGTGGTTACTGGTGGCTACTCTACTCACGCTCTCTCTCGCGCTTTCAGCGACGGCAGAATATCGCCACTACAGTCGTGCCTTCCGCTGTTTCTATCAGGGCTCCAACCCCGAACTGCCGCCTAATGCCCTTTGATGGTCCCGCGCAGCCCAATGCTGTGATGCCCTGCTCTTGATCCCTTCGTCCGTTAGAGCGAGGAGCACCAGTAGTGGAGGACGCTCAGGAGGCTAACGTAACGGGACGAACATGGTGGGTGTACGACCGAGGGAACGTTGATCTTGTCAGCCTTGGTGATATTATTGTTTTCATCCAGATCATGTTTCTAGCATAAGTGTATCTTAAACGACACATTTTATCGACTACAGATATACAGTGGCATGGCTAATTACAGTACATCGTGTACAGCCGTGGGTGGGTAAATTCAACACGTATAGCTTACTTGCAATTATGTAAGCTTACTTGCAACGATGCCATTACCACTTACCGCTGTCCTGGGTGTGCGAGGCGCTGATGCCCTTAGCAGTTTCCCGCCCACCGTCGAGGGAGCCGCCCCCGCCGCCGTCCTCGCCCCAACCACCAGACCCACCGTCCTCGTCGTCCCCGTCCTGCCAGCTCTGCTTGTCGGCCATCTCGTCACACGCCATGCCCTCAACACCGGAAGTCCCTTTAGTTCCCGACCAACTTGCCCCGCTGCCGCTCCCACCAGCACTGTCGGTAGTGCCACCGTCACTGCCGCTAGCAGAGGCACTTCCGCTTATTCTGGCGCGCTTGGGGAGCCGGTAGAAACCCCTCGCCTCCGCCCCGCCCGGCCCCGCCCTGACCCCGCCCCTCCTCCGGCCCCTCCTCACAACAACCCAGCCCCTGCCGCTGCTCCACCACCAACCCCAGTCCTTGCCCCTGCCTCACCGCCAGCCCCAGCCCTGCCCCACCACCAATCCCATACCTAGATCGCAGATCTAGCTGCAACTTCAGTCCCTGTCGCAGCTAGGCCACCTCCACTAGCAGCATAGGCAACGCTGGGAATGGCGTCCGGCCCTGTCTCCCCGCGTTGGCGCTTGTTCCCCAAAGCACCGGCCCCGATCGACCCCAGCACGTTTCCGTTGCCCATGTCTATCTTGGCCTGTCCAATGTCGGACTCGTCCAGTGCCAGCCTGTTGCAACCCGTCATGGGGCCTGAGGGCGCGTGGGTGGGAGGTCAAACAGCGAGTTTAGTCGTCGTAATGTTTTGGTTTTGCTTTCACTCCTTGGTATACCCTAAACGATACTTCAGGACACCCTGGAAACCGTTTCTTAGTTGTCCCGATACGTATTGTAGTCATGCCTAAGGCACGATGGACGGATATTCCTCAAAACGGTTTAGGCCATCACAGAACCGTAATGTTCATACGAGTACGTCTAGCTTGAGCAAGAGCAACGCGTTGGAAAGCGAGTATGTAGAGGTCGTGTCTACGAGAAACAAACGCTCAATCGGAATATCGATGTTGGGATGAAGAACATTGAATAGTTTTGTTGGTTTTTTATTATAGGGATCTTGCTGATCGACGACCTGAGACCCAGCTGCAGTTGGCCTGGTGCTAACTGAATGGTACCGCTACCTAGTGACTGTGCCAAGGTCGTGAAGCTGGCGAGGATATCAGGCATCTTGTCGTCGAACTAGTTTCCAGAAATTACGCGATAGCGCGGTAAAGTAAAATACGGAAAGTGACCTACCGGTGACTCTCCACCGCCCGCTTCGCTTCGGTGCGGCAGGTGCCGCCCTGCGTATGTCGTCCAGTGCAAATAAGTTGACAATGGCTGGTGGGCCAT
Source organism: Saccharina japonica (assembly GCA_008828725.1). NCBI lineage: Eukaryota > Phaeophyceae > Laminariales > Laminariaceae > Saccharina > Saccharina japonica. Next base: position 134,038 of record MEHQ01002570.1, read on the forward strand.
TCTGGCGAGTCGCGCGCCTGCTCGTCCTTGTGCTTGTCCTTGGCTGCGGCTGCGGCTGCGGCTGCGGCTGCGGCTGCGGCTGCGGCGGTGGTGGCGGCGGTGGCGGTGGTGGCGGCGCCCCCATTCCTGCCACGATTACGGCAGCAAGGTGTCGCAGCAGGTCCCATTCAATTCCGAACGACTACATAAGCGAACGAACGACTTGCTCGTGTTCTGCTGTTTTCCATCATCCAACCATGCTATACTACCAGTCATCAGTGGCATCAACCACAGCCGTTTCAGCATTCAACCATGTCATCAGTGACATCAGTCACGGCAACAGTGCTCGCGGGTGCATATATTTCCAGAAGGAGAGCTCGTCGCGTATATATTCGTACCAGTACGTGCTGTTTCGTGCCACGGTATTGTTTTACCCCGCTACGGTCGCTCTGCCTTCGTTTTCTCATCAGATATCGGAACTCATGAAACTCAAAGACGAGGTTCACAGGGAGATGGCTGTTCTTGATCGTGGGTTTCTGGCTGAACACGCTATATATATGTAGACTACCTATGTCAGTAAGAGGGTTAACCCATGCAAGGGTTGTTATCGCCTAGAGTACCTGGTATAACTGGTGAAGCGCAGATCACGAAATGAAAAGGCCGGTCATCCTCTTAAACAAATTGCGACGGGTTTGAACGTCTCAGGGTCGGTATCGTTTCCTCACCCCTCTTGTTGGATGCCAGGCGAACAGCCATCTCTAAGGAGTAATGACCTGCCTCCCAGTTCTGTCAAGGATGCCAGTGTGGACGTAAGAACAAAAAGAAAACGTTTTTTGGGGGCGGGAGAAACCAGGCGATACACGTCACCACGGGATTGTTGTTTCACACAGTGTGCTGCACGCCCAAAGGCAAGACACGTCCGAGTTAGGAAAGCCAACTTGCATGTTTATCTGTCGGCTGTACTTCGCATTTGTCTAACCGTACTGCCTGCTCTCAAATTCCTCCCAACGAGATAAAACCACACAATGGAATTCGATGTCGGCCGTGCACTACTGTACTGCCTGCGCCAAACGACCGACAGTTTGAGGCGAAGTCGTACCCGCACTACAGGAGTACGTACTGTACCTTGGGCTTCTTGAGCCATCGTTTCGTTCCTTGTTCGAGCCCGCGGATGTCGGAACACCGAAACCCGCGCTGTTGGGGATACCGGTATGAACAAAACAAAACAAAACAATACGGGTTTTTGGGTGGTGGGAGAAATCAGGCGATACACGTTATCACGAGGCTGTTGTTTCACGAGGCGTGCTGCACACTAAATTGTAGGAAACGTCCAAGTTAGGAGAGCCGATGCACAGGTTTCGCTGTCGGTTGTGTTTTAAGCCGTACTGCCTGCGCTCAAATCGCATTTGCACTGTGACGCGAAATCGTACCTGCACTACGCTACCGTACCTTGGACTCCTCGTCCCATTTCTTTTCGTCGTCCATAACCATCTTCATGTCCCATGCCCTGGCCATGTGCTCTGCCCTTGCCTTCGCCCTTTTTCCAGCTTCCTCGATTTCGAGTAGAAAGTCAGGGCAGAATTTCTGGTTCGAGTTGCAGCAAGAAACGCCAATCAATTTGGTCAAGAAAACGTGCCATCGTGATAGCGGCGAGTCCACGGAGACAAAACAGAGTAGAGGGAGTGACGGACGAGGGCGGGCTAAGGAACACCGAGCAGTAGGGCAGAATGACTCCAATAATAGCATTTTGGCGTTAACCTGGAACATTTCTTCTAGCGTGCGCGTGTTTTAGTCGCAGCATATCGGTGCAACCCTGCTCTCAGTGACTACGTGCGTCCGATGGCATGGCCATCGCGATTGCGTATTTATATTACTGTGTGCACTACTCGTAACTGTATTAGGTAGGCAATGCCGACGAGTACTACGCCTTTCACGCCAACCCGTCCGCATACCACATACCATAGAGATCAAATCATGCATCGGCGGTTGATAGCGTAAACAGTTAGCATTCCATGCGTGAGGGCACCTGGCCTATGCGGCGCCATTCTGTCGCTGCGGAACATTCACCGGATATTAAAGTATGAGTGATACCACACCTTATGCAGCTTAAGTAGGCGACTTATTTTTGGGCCAGGCTAACGTTGGTTTGCCAGGAAGGAAGTGCATACACTACGGTATACTGGTTTACGTAAGTATATACTGGTTTTTTCCTGTTTCGCGCTATAGTGGAGCCAAACGTTCTTCCCTCCCGATTACGTTGCGTGGTCGTCAGGGGACATCCTGGGCACCCCCCCCGGGTTTCCTATTATACACCGTCATTATAGCCTAGTATCCCATTTTTATGAATGCATTCAACTATTTACAAGTCACCCCGGCGATAACGGTATGGTACCGACTGTTCGCACGCACCATTCTGGGTCTGTTGGCGCCGCCGGAAGGGCCCCACCCGCCGCCGTCGCACCCCGCTGTGTAAACAATCAAGGTATGCAGGGCGCAAAGAAGGAAGATGTTATCGTAAGTCTGATGGACATATCATATCATATCATATCATATCAGCGGTGAAGCCAGGTACGGCAGACGGTGGCTCACGAGCGACAAAGCGAAAGAGAGAGATAAGGCATCCCTCTGATTTATAACGCAACCGCCATGAAGCGGATCAACTTGCGGTACTACTGTATGCACTGCTATTTTATTTTATTTATTTATTTTTCCATCCCATTTATTATCTTCGCACTTCCTTCTTCCTCCCTCCCTAGTCGTAACTCAGATCGGGGGACACAAAGTAGGCTCCTCTCCCTCCTCCCCCACTACGGACCTTGCCTTGATTTTTATCGCGCAGAGGGTCCAGCCTTCCCAACGCTCGTCGATTTTCATCGAATTTTGCTAACTCACGCTCTTGCGCTTTCCGCTATTCAAGATATTTTTTGCAAGAAAAAGTCCCTACGAGCATGCACTCGGCGGGGCTCGAACTCGCGATCTCGACGCTAACAGGCTTCGTGGTTACCTGCTAGCCCACCGGGGCGACCGGCTCTGCATTGATACAGCTATACGCTTGGTATGCAAGTGTATTTCAGCATTTTCAAACCGCCCGCCGACATATCCAAGAGATGTGTCTGTTCGCCCTAATCATGGAGTACAGGGACAGTACTGTAAATAGTCCACGCAAGGGTGACAGGGGGTATATCGCTCTCTCTGCAAAAAACAATACCAGGGTACTCGTATACTACATACATACTGTACTCGGCTACTACTTCTGTGACGGTGGTGGTGACGTATCCTACAGCAGCACATGAGCTCGTCGTATACTAAGTATATATAACATCAGCGTTCAAAGAAACACGATGCTCTTCAGGTAATATCAATATAAAAAGACTACGAGTACAGAGTAGCGCCAAACGCGTTACTTGCGGTTACGCACTTCGATGGCACTGTACCGCTGGTACATATTTTGTTTCCGAAATATAGATACTGTTGCTGTGTAAAGTTCGATGCAAGCATTGACGGGTATCGTGACACGAAAAAAGCAGAGGCCGAGGATATGCCGGTGCTTCTCACTGTTCATATACATCAGATACGATAGCGCCGCTAGGTGAGTGAGCACAGCAGTACCTCGAACCCTGCTTGCAGCACTGCTGTCACTGAGTTCACGTGTACGGGCGCGCTACTGTGCGAGCACAACACCAGTACGCACCATGTTTGTATCCCGTACGTACAGCACACACCGCAAGCGAGCACTTGTTTTGGCAAGCTGGTATGTTCAACCCATTGTATCATGTGCCATTTTGTCCGTAAATATAAGGAACATTTAATTATTAATATTAGTGATGAAATGGTGCTTAAATTGAAAGACAAGGTAACGATACGAACAATCTGCGTCGTGATGGTCAAATTGAAAAGAGTCAGCGCGCCGCAAAATGTTCCGCGTCAACCCCGATACCACGCCTTGCCCTAGTGCCTAGAGTGTCGGGGGCGGATGTTCAGATGGTATAGTCGGATACTTCGTAGGACTGGGTGCTTGTCTGTCCGCGGGTTTTGTACGACTAGCCGCCTACCGGGCGCTGCATATGATCATGCCATGATACTGGTGCGAATGCTGCTTGTCTGGTATTTCGAATCTGGCGTCCGTACAAGATTGCCACAGCCGTCGCGCGCGCTATTAATACCAACAACGCAGGCGCTCTTTCACAAACCACCGCTCCGATGCTCCGCCTTCTCACCTTTGTGCAACAAGCGCAGGAGCCCTTCCGCGGCATCCTCGCGCACTGAGGTGTCTCCGCCCCCCTGCTCCGCGTTACCCGTTGCCATCATCGTTGCTGGTACAGTAGATACTCTGTAGGTTTGGCGAGGTTATAGAAGGCCGCTACGCAGTCTTGCACCGTGTGAGCTACGCGATGCCAGATCAGACCCTCACAAGGCAAGGGCTTTGTAGACCACCGTGCTGCTGCTGTTGCTGTTGTTGCTGGTCGGGGTTGCTGCTGCTGCTGCTGCTGCTGCTGCTGCCGTTGCCGGGCTGCTGATTCCAAACGTGAAAGAAATCCAAGACAGAAACGCGGCGCAAAACTGCCGCAACAGCTGCGCTGATTGGATGGAAATTATTTTTCGGCCGGCCCAGACCCCTGATCTGAAAACGCCATACGAGAGTTTACAAAACTATGGGATTCGAAAGCCAAACTCGATAGCTATTAATAAAACACGAGAACGCGAGGGTCACTCACGCCCCGAAGTGAAGAGCTAGGCTCGTGATCGGGATACCCAGCCACAACAATGCATCGCTGCGAGCAGGATTTTTCAGGAGGAGATCTTTGTGGTGAGTGCATACATATCCAAGCGCCTGCGTATGTGTGCCATCTCCTTTTCTGATCCATATTCTGGCAAGAAGTTGCGGGGGGGGTCGGAAATGAGCACACGCTGCATTTTGAATTGAATGCACCGCACAACAGCAATCAGCAGTATCAGCATTGAGGAGGGCTTTGAAGTTTGGCGTGAGTACGAGATGCTGCTGTACGTATGTATAATATTGCTGGTGCAGGGTGTGGTGTTGGCGCGCGATAGTTCGGTTGCTCCCACTCCACCATGTACATGCAGTGGCAATTGCATGCAGTGACTGTCACATGCAATCGCTGGAGCCATACGGACCGACGCACCATGTACTCTGCTTGTATACTCGTATACAAGGTTCCCCTCCGGGACGTGCCTAGGGGAGTGGCGCAAGGACGAGTCGAAAACCTACTACAACAGCATGCGATATTGTGTTAGTATCGCAATCGAATGAGTATCATTCGCGTTGCTTGTCTCCTTGGTCGACTATTTGTATTTACTGAAATACAGGGAAACGGCACAGGAATGGTGTGAATCTACGCTTGCGCGAGCAAAAATATCGTTAACGGAAAGGAACAGTTAAAAGGGCCCGTATTAACGAAAGAAAATTTCAAATCTAATCGATTTCAAATCTAATTGTTTTTATGAATCTAATCTATTTTTTATAGATTTGAAGTGAAAATACGGCTTTGCGTCCTATCAAGTGAAATCACGTATGTTCCGTATGTTCTCGAAATGTGAATGAGATCGGGATAACGCGACATCCCACAGAACGCCCGGCTGACAAGTACCGAGGAGAGAAGCTGAGAGCGACGGCGTGCATCGTCACGTGCACGCCGCCTACAGCCTCTGTTTTATTTTGAAGGCCCAGGCTAGGAAGCTGTTACTCTCAGCTTCGCTTGGGTGGACGGAGGAAGCCCTCAAACGCCACACACCGGACAGTGACAGCGATGTAGCTATCGAAGTCTTGAGTTTTTCTTCCGTGTTTTGGGTCGATCGCTTGGTTCTCGTCGGGCTTGGCCGATCGAGCTGGTGGAAAAATTGGGCTTGCGACCGCCATGAGTTTTTTTGAGGAGCCACCGCCGGGCCACGTTGTGCTATGGTCTGTAGCCGTGGGCGCGGCTATTGCTCCGGTCGCCACTCCTTGAGGTTAACGATTTATCGCCTCGTTGGTGGTTGTCGAGAACACCCCAAACAGCGACGGATCGCCTCGGGGACGTTCACCCAGTGGGAACATGCCATGCATGTTGGATAAACTCCAATCGATTCGAATCGATTCGAATCGATTAGATTAGATTTGCAAAAAATAAAGTATTTTTGGACTTCTTTTGATCTCCAATCTAATCTATTTTTTCATGCCTCAAAGTACAAATGTCTTTCCGGTGATTCATGCTTTGACCAATCAGATGAAAGTCCGCGTCGAATTATGAAACAAAATTAGATTTGAAATCGATTAGATTTGAAATTTTCTTTCGTTAATACGGGCCCTAATGCTACGACTGCGAGATCATACTGCTGCACGTAGAGCATGCCGATCGCGCGGCTCCCACCCGGCATCATGAGTGAGCCGAGCAAAATCATACAAATCAGGCAGCATTGCAGTAACACCCGGCACAGTGGATGGACCCAGATAAACAACGGAGAGGGAAATGTAACGTCGTTAACCCTTCTAGGACTGGAGTCCCGTCTTGGCCACAAATCACTTAGAATTAGAGTGGTTTGTCCCGAAAACGAGACTGCAGTCCTAAAAGGGTTAAGCCTGGTCGTGGTCGGCGAGGTTCCCAGTATCGGTTACATCTTGCGGTTCACGCAAGAATATGCATGCCTACGTATAAGTACAAAACCTTGGATACATGCAAGAGGAAGCCCCCCAGACGCCACAGCACCCCCCCAAAGTGACCACGGGCGCAAAGTGACTTAGAGCAACATGGAAAAACAAAAGGAAGGAACAGACGAAATATAAATATCCACGGCAAACATAATTCTTAAAACAATCACCCAAATGTACTAAACGCAACCTGAAAGCATGCAGCAACAGCTATACTCGATCGTGAAATCTTGCCATCCATTTATTACCCCCACAACCCAAACTAATGCTCCCATCTTACAAGAACGGGTGGAATGAGGAGCGTGACAGACGCCTTCAAGTGGTCAAACTCCTAACTGCATTAAGCTACTGCGTTGGCGGTTCTTCTCTTTTTGCTGTGTTCCTACAATAATCAATCGTGATTGATTGGATCGTTTTTTTTTAAGCGATTTGTGTCAGCACAGAAACCTTTTTTTGAGTGACCGGCAAGTCAGTTGATGGGTGTGCGTGGTGGGTGAGAGAGTTACTGGGTGGGTCGGTTGGTCCCTGGGCTGGTAGTCCCACCATCGCCAACACCACCCACCAACATTTCTTGTTAAGCGATGCGTGCCAGCGCAACAACCTTGTACAGTGGTTATTAAGTGGATCCTGGGCTGTGTGTGTTGGTGCATTATTATATAGAAACGACGAAAACTGGCAGGGCATCATGTATGTATGTGTACTACTACAATGCTGTGTACTGGGCAGGTCAAATACGTACGTAGGTGCAGGTATAATCATAAAAAGAAAAATGGTACAATGGTTCCAAGATCAAGTTATCGTAAAAAAATAAAAACAAAATTACAAGAAGAAAAAATGTATTGAAAAACCGTTAGGGCAGGCACATTGGAATAATATATATTCGAGATGGAAAAAAAAAAAAAATGCTGCTGCTGCTGCTGTACGAGTACGTACCAGGAATATGTGCCCAGCGGTGGTCTGGTGTGACTTATCACCTACCATGCATCGAGGAGGCTGGGAGCACGAACTACGACCAAGCTTAGCCATCTTAAAACCACGTTCACCAGCCACCACGAGCAACAAGCTTCTCGTGCTCCTGTTGCTCGGCTGGTGGCGGTGGTGTTTGTGGTGTTCGTGGTGGTGGTGATGGTTGCTGGTACTACTATGTCGTTTTTCCGTGTTGCTGCTGGTGGTACCTGCGTTCCCGAGAAAGGAGAGCACAACAAGGCAAGCCACACCATCACACCACCACACCACATGCTGCCACGACACCAACACCACCAGGACAGAGCTATTGCACGACTGCGTATCTTCCCTATAGCTACTAGGTGGTAGTGGCGGTGCGGGTGGTGATGGTGTTTGGTGGTGGTGGTGGTGGTGGTTGCAAATCTGTGTGTGTGTGATGATGCTCTTCCTCTGCTACTGCCGCAACATCCCAGTGACAATTGCCCCTGGTAAGAGTTAGCTAGGGCAGTCATTATGCGGCCTAGCTCTGCGATCTCGGCACCGCTTTCGACACGAGCAGTACTAAACTTTTAAGCGTAAATAGCGGGCGTCTATCAGTCCCGAGCGCGTCTGAATCGGTTCGGTGTACGCGTCGCAAGGCAAAAGCAAAGCGAACGAGGGACGTGCGAGGGACGTGCGAGGGACGTGCGAGGGACAAACCTCAATATTAAGGATTCGTTAAATAAAGGCACGCTGTGGCAGCTTTCAGAACTGTTTTTTGTCCGTTTGTGTCCGTCGCGAGCAGGGGTACACAACCATGGGCAGACACCCAATCCATTATGAAGAGCATCTATTGATGCTCGAAGGCCTGCGGCCTTCTTCGCATCAATATCTCCTCATTACAAAACAGATACAACACCCAGAGTATTGAAATGTAAGACAAAAGTGGACGCGACGTCAAACGAGGGCTCAAGAAACCACGAAGTCGAGGGAAGAGGTTCCGTAGATGGTTGCCCCCGAAACCAGAGTCAGAGATCCGTGATGGTCCCAATAGCGAGCACCGTCGTACGATAAGGGTCTATGAAGCAGTGGCCGCATGAACTTGTAGACCAGATTGGGGTCCTGAAGAAGCATAGGGCGGTACGGAAGATGAAAAGGGAACAAAACGGCAAATCATAGGGGGGAAACGTCAGATCTGTGCTTGGAAAACGTACAAAGAGCGGTTTTGAACGGTTTTCCCTACGGGGATTGGAACCGCACCGTAGCAAAAACCGTTCAACGAGGAACCGCACCAGATCGCACCGTAGGATGTATCACAGCACCGAACCGCACCGTAGGATTAACTAAATTTAAAAACAGCACCGAACCGCACCGTAGGATGCCAAAATTAAACGGACCGCACGGTTGCATTTACGATTTCTGAAAACCGCACCAAACCGCACCGTAAGATACATGAAAAAACCAACCGCACCGTTGCATTTACGATTTCGGAAAACCGCAGCGAACCGCACCGTCGGATTCCTGATTTCTGAAAACCGCACCGAACCGCACCGTAGGATGCATGGAAAAATAGATCCGCACCGATAACCGCACCGAACCGCACCGTAATATTTCCGCTTTCTGAAAACCGCAACGAACCGGACTGTAGGATTTTCGAAACAAAAAACCGCACCGCGCACGGACGACACTATACCAGATGCACATACAGTACCGCGCGCGACTTTGTTTTGGCCAAGCTAAACTTGTTATGCGAGGAAGGCTTTTCTAGTAGCAATACCATCATGAAAACACTGCAGTTCGTAGCGCAGCACGTTTTTGCTTGCGGTTACGCTTTTCGATGGTACTTTACCGCTGGTGTATATTTTTCTCAAGTACTGCTGTGTAAGCTCGGTGCAAGCATTGGCGGACATGACGGATATCATGATACGAAGGCAGCAGAGCCCGGTGTGATATTGGATGACGGTGCTTGTCGCTATTCGCAGCAGATATGATAGCGCTGCTGGGCGATGCTGGGCGAGTGAACGCAGTACCTCGAACCTTGCTCGCACCACCCTTCTTCTTGCTGAGCTCTCGTGTACGGACGCACGCACACAGTAGTACGAGCGCAGCATTACATACACACGACGCGCGCCACAAACGAACACTTTTTGCTGTACAACCGGTCTGTTCTACCCGTTGTATCATGTAACAGTTTGCCCGGGAAGGTAACGACCGTTTGTTGATATACCTGGTCCATAAATCATACAATGGTCCTTACATTTACGAACAAAGTAACGTTACGAAGAAAGCTGCGTCGTGATCGTGAAGACTAAAAATGATTACGTAGCGAGCGGCTAAACGTTTGGTGTCAACACCGACACCACCACGCCTTGACTTGGTGCCCGGACCCTCGGAGATAGACGCCCACACGAGATGGTGCGATAGGGCTGGGTGCTCGTTTATGCACGACTAACCGCCTACCAGGTGCATGAATATGATCACGGTGCGATAGGCGGATGTCACAGACGCCGCGGAGGGGTCCCTGCGGTCTGTTTTACATGGATGAGGGGGCCGGACATCGGGGCGGCGGTTCGTGAAAGAGCGCCTACGCTTTTTGTAGCGCGAGCGGCTGGGGCAATAACCGGGTAATGAAATGGCTTCTTGTTGTGCGGACGGATTCAAATGACCAGGAAGCAGCTGGCGATTCGACTCCGTCCGCACAAGAAGCTCTTTCAGTTCCCGGTTGCCCCAGCCGCGCGCGCTACCAACAACGCAGCCCCTCTTTCACAAATCGCTGCGTCGATGTTCCGCCCTCTCACCTTTGTGCAACAGGCGCAGGAGCCCCTCCGCGGCGTCTGTGACATCCGCCTATCGCACCGATGTGTCTCCGCCCCCCTGCTCCCCGTAACCCGATGCCATCATCGTTGATGAGGGTACTGGTTGCAGATAGATTATACGAGGTTAAGAAAGACTGCTACTGTAATCTTGCATGCACCGTGTGAGCTATGCGATGCCTGGGCAGATAGATCCTCACGAGGCATGGGCTTTGTAGACCACAGTGCTGCTGCTGCTGCCGCTGTGTGGCCGAGTCCAAACGTGAAAACAAGCCGTAAGACAGAAACGCGGCGAAACATTGCCGTAACAGCTGCGCTGATTGGATGAATAAGTATTTTTCGGTCGGCCCAGACTCCAGATTTTGAAAACACCATGCAGTGGCGCTTGTGAACCTATGGGAAATTAAAACCTCAAGACTCGAGAACGCGAGGTTTAAGTCGGGAAGAGAAAAGCAAGGCTTGTGACCGGGATACCCAACCACGGCGCATCCATCGCTACGAGCAGGACCGTCTAGGAGATAGTTTTGGTGAGTGCATACATATCCAAGCACCTGCGTGTGCCATCTATTATTCTGATCCATATCCTGGCAACAAGTTCCAGGGGGGGGGGTCGGAAACAAACACACTGCATGTGAATTGAATGTCAATGTACACCTCAGCAGTATACTTTGTGGGGACGTAAAAGTTTTCGGTGGGTACTGGTGTAAGGTGTGGTGTTTGCGCGCGATAGTTCGGTTGCCCCTTTGCTCAAAGGCCACCTTGTATTTGCATTGGAAATTGCGTGCAGTGGCAATTACATGCCATCGCTGAACCCATATACTGGTACGAACAGCAGTCTAGACTTGTCACAGACGCCCCATGTTCTCTCTACCACAACCCCTCGTGCAATACTAACAACACTGAGGAAGGGTCTACGATCTGCGATACATTTGTAGGTTCGCATGTTGCAGCGTACTCCCAAGACTCGTACCTGACATCAGTAGTCTACTGCTGAAGTACAAAGCAGCGGTCACCCTATCGCTCTGAAATGTTATAATATCACAAGATGGGTACTGCTGTACCATGTTCGCAGCACTCAGGAGATATGGCAGCAGTCGCCGTCTCTGCGTTTGTTTCCACGCTGCATATACTCTAACAGCATCCCTGATCCCCGCTTGGAGTTTGGGGGGGCAGGGACCAAGCACTTCGTGCGCACTATATAAAAAGCACCATACAATCCTTGGACCTGGTAACAAGTATGCTATCACGATAGAACGGGATGTTTAAGTAGCTCTGGCCCCACTCAGACCTCAAGCTGAGTGCATTGTCGCGGTAGTGGTGTCGCTCAGCAGTTCGTGGTCCTGCGTGGTCTTTACTTTTGCCTCTTTTGGAGCCCAGATATAGCCACCAACAAACATTGTAACTTTTATTTTCGATCCTATGAGCAATCTAGACTATCACGATGAGTACGTATACGCTCGTAGGTGTGAGCTCGCGGGACGCTCAGGGGCCCTCTGAACAAATCCCATCCCCAGCCCAAGCCCGCCACCAGCCCCAGCGTCCGCCCCAATCCCTGTCCCAGCGTCAGTCCCAATCCCTGCCCCAGCCTCAGCCCAAGCCCCACCCTCAACCCCCCCCCAGCCCTAGTCGCAGCTCCACAGCCAACCCCATTCCCTGCCCCAACCCCAGCCCAAGCCCAATACCAAGACTCAGCTCCATACCCAGCCCCTGCCGCAGCGATGCTACCTCTACCAGCAGCACGAGCCCAAGTAGCAAGCGTCTACCATGTCGCCACCAGCATGGCTGGATTCTTCGTCCTGGCGTTGGCGCTTCTTGCCCCAAACGCCGGCTCCGATGGAGCCCCGTGCGTCACGGCCGTTGGCGGCACCAACGCCCTCGAAACCGCTCGACCCCATGGCCCCGAGGAACCTCTGGTCGGCATACCTTCGTCCGCTGTTGATAGCTTCCACTGTCCCCACCGCAGCCTCTACCCCCGTATCACGACAGTCTTCCTGTTTCATCTGGACGATTTCTAGACGGATCTCGGACTCATCCATCACGAGGTTCACGTCACTCAACAGGCCATGCTATATCTATATGGTAATGTGCTTGTCGTGGGCGAGTCCGAGATCCATCCAGACGTGTCGATTATGGAGGAGGGTAGACTGATGCAACACAGGGGCAGGGGGTGGGGTGGGGGGGGCGGCAGCTAGTGCGCAAGGCTACGCCGACCAGAGGTTCCCAGCGGGCATAGGGTCTAGCAGGTTCGCGGGCGGTGGTACTGCTTACGGCAGTGACGCACGGGGGTCCATCGGGACCGGCGCTCAAGACGCGCCAATCCCCAGGTGGCAGAGCTTAGAAGTGCTGACGGCGACACGCCGATGCGTGTTCAGCTGGTGCTCGTGCTGCTGGTAGCGGTAACACAGAGTTCGTGTTGAGGCTGGGGCTTGGGCTGGGGCTGGGCATGAGACTAGAGATGGGGGTGGAGCTTGGACCTGGGCGGTAGCGAAAGAGCACGGCCGCGCGCCCGAATGAGCGGTGGCATATCTGGTAGCGGCAGTGGCGGAGACGATGATGGTGTGGCCGACGGTGCTGGTGGAAGTTTCAGCGGAGCCAATGTTTCGGACACCGGAGGCGCTTCGATGCTGGGGCCACCGGGTGCCCAGAGATCGCTCAAAAGACCGACAGTCCGAGGCGTAGTCGTACCCGGACTACATTACCTGGGGCTTATTCAGCATAGTGTGGCTGACCTGTCAGTCCCGTCGATGTCCGGTATCCGATCACAGCGCTGTCGAGTGCGCTCAAACGACCGTCAGTCCGAGGCGTAGTCGTACCTGCACTACCGTAACTGGGGCCTCTTCAGCCAGAGCTTGGCCACCGTGTCGCTCCCGTCAATGTCGGGTAGTCGAACATAACGCTGTCGGGGATACTACAGCAGTATGAACCAAACTAAAAGAGTTTTTGGGTGGGAGAAATCAGGCGATACGCGTCATCACGAAGCTATTGTTTCACCAGGCGTGCTGAACGCCAACTGGTAGGAAACGCCCGAATTAGGAGAAACAACGTAGAGTTTTCGCAGTCGGTTGTGTGTGTAACCGTACTCCCTGTGCTCAAATGACCGGGAGTGGGAGGGGCATTCCCGCGCTACTGTACCTTGTACTTCTTGGCCCATTTATTGGCCTCCTCGGCCTGCATCTGCTCTGCCCATGCCTTGGTGACTTCCCCCTTGCCTCGATTTTGAGTAGAGAAGTACGTTCGAGGCTCTGGATCGAATTTGAGCAAGAAACGCCAATAAGGACGGCCAAGACAACGAGTCATCATAGCGGTAATAGACGGAGAGAAAGCACAGCAGGCGAAGTAACGGGCGAGGACGGACTATGGAACGACAAGCGATAAGGGAGAAGGACTCCAATAATAGCATTCGGGTTTCTCTCTTGAACCGAAGCGATCTGTATTTTTCTCCTGTTGAACACGTTTTCGGTCGCAGTGTACTGGTACAACCCTGCACAGATGCTCCCAGTACACTTCATACTTTCGTACTCCGATTACTGAGAGTATTGCAATACTGGCGGCCTAAATAACTCGAGTACTAGGGGGTATGAGCAGTACTGAAGGCTCAAATACTGCGAGTACTGGGAATATGAGCAGTATATAACACCGAGTACAAGTAGTACCCGCAGTACGAACATCCGAAATCCTGCCAGCATTTGGCAGTACCCGCAGTACAGAGCCCTGAAATACTTGAAGCCCAAAAGTATTTCACTGCAGTATTGAACCCCGAAATATTGTGAATATGGCAGTATCCGAAGTACAGAATCTCGAAATACTGTGCGAGTACTCGCAGTATCCCGTAGTACGTAAAGCTCAAATACTGCGAGTACACGAAGTTCCTGAAGTATTTTCTCTCGGAATTACTTTAGTTTACTCCCAGGTACTGGAAGCATATACACGATCCTGCACCCAGTTACATGCACCCGCTGGTATGGCCATCGATATTTGCGTGTTTACCGTGTGCACTGTAGTAGTTAGACAATGCCGACGAGTATAACGCCTTCCACGTCAAGCCGCCCATAGGTCACAGACCATAGAGAGCAAACCATGCATCGCCGGTTGTGTGGCGTAAGCAGCTATTTGACCATTCTATGTGTGAGGGCACCTGATCTGTGCGGCGCCATTGTATCGCCGCGGAACAGTCACCTGGTACTAACGTAGAAGTGATGTTATAACCAGATGCAGATACAGTACGCGACTTATTTTGTGTCAGGCTAAACTCCTTTTGAGAGAGAGGGTGAACACTATTTTACTACTTGCTGATTTCAGCATGTAGTATTGGGTTTCTTTTGCTTGACGCATGAAACGTGCGGGCTGAACGCTTCAAAAAACGTCCTGATGTTGTTTTTCGGGTGGTCACACGCTGGCATGCGGCTTGTTTCGTTGCCATGTTATGGACCAGACCGGTCGCGATTGCTGTTGTGGTAAGGAGCTAAGCTATGAATATTGAAATGGTACGATTGCGCCTCCGTTTTTGTGGCATTCAAGTTTTCCGACGTGGGTAAAGTTACCATTTGTTTTGCTCTTGGCCAACCGGTGGTTCGTGTCATGAGCGTTTGTTGTGGACAAGGTTGGGAAGCTAATATTGTTACGTAGCTACAGGATTATTTATCGAGACAGATCGTGCTTACAGCAAGCACTCTCAATGACATCACCTGTCGACCATACATAGTTACCGCACAGCTGTGAGTCATGTACTCAGTACATTCAAAACTGCTTGCAACGATACCAATACACACGCTGTCCTAGGAGGACTTGTCGCTGCCCCCCTTCGCGGTTGTGCGCCCACCGTGGAGGAAGCCGATCCCGCTCTCGCGACCATCTCGACCACCAAGCCCGCTTCTGGGGCTGGGGCCACAGGGTGAGAAGACTAGTCCGCCAAGAAGAGCTAGAAGGACGGCGATGACGAGCATTGCGTTCCCGACCATCCGGTCCGCCTTCCTCGTAATTGCTGTCCCTTCTCGCTTCTCTTGGGGGACATCTCTTCGCACCCGGTGGCCCCAGCACCGGAAGCGCCTTCATTGTCCGAAACATTGGCCCCGCTGACACTTCCACCATCACTGTCTGTAACACCACCATTGCTGCCGCTAGCAGAGGCGCTACCGCTTACCCTGGCGCGCTTGAGGAGCCAGCTGTACTCTTCCGCCGCGGAACAGTACAGCTGGATCCTATCGCGGCGGAACAGTACATCTGGATCCTCGAGCACGTCAGAGTAAGCGGTAACGCATTTGGTAGCGGCAGTGTTGATGTCGTTACTGACGGTGCTGGTGGAAGTGTCAGCTGGTCGTGGGGTGATCATGGGGTCTCATGGGGTGTGCGTGGGGTGTCGGGGGGTGTCCGTCGGTGTCCGTCGGCAGCCCATGAAATTAACATAAAAGGCACGAAAAACACATGTATACAAAAGTCAAATTATGTCAATCGTCTGCCGCTGCCGTCCTAGCCCGGGCCCGGGCCCAAGCTCGATCCCCATTGCCACCCCCCGCTCAAGCCCCATCGCCAGCCCCAACCCCAGCCTCAACCCCAGCCCCAATTGCAGCCCCAGCCCCAGCCTCAGCCCAAACCCCACACCCAGCTTCAACCTCAGCTCCCCAATCAACCTCTGCCCCTGCCCGAACCCCAACCCCAGCCCAAGGTTCAGGCTAAGACCCAGACCTAACCTCATACCCAGCCTGTGCTGTAGTGATGCTACCTTTACCAGCAGCACGGACACCATCAGGACAAGCGTCGCCACCAGTACGACCACGTTCTTCCTCCTTGCATTGGCTCTTGTTGTCCCAAGCGCCGGCTCCGATGGGGCCTCGTGCGTCACGGCCGTCAGCCGCACCGACGTCACTCAAACCCGTTCGACCCCATGCCCCCCGGAAAACCTCTGGTCGGCGTAGCTTTGTGTACTCGCTGCCGTGGCCCCAACCGCAGCCCCTGCCCCGGTATCGACCCAACCTTCTTCCTCCTTCGTCTTGAGCGATATCTTCCCATGACATATGATTGACTTGTCACACTGTTGACGTCACCCAACAAGCTGGGTGACATGCACTGTGTCATGGGCGAGTCGGGATCATGGGAGACATCGCAGATATGACAAAGGAAGGCTGGCGTGACAAGGAGGAAGGGCTGGGGTTGAGGGGTACAAAGCTGCGCCGCCCAGAGACTTCGTTCGCGGGGGCACGGGGTCGAGCGGTTTAGAGGGCGGCGGTGCTGGTGACGGCCGTGACTCATGGGGGTCCATGGAGGCCGGCGCTTGGGGTAAGAAGCGCCAAGGCCAGGAGGAGGAGCTCGACCATGCTGGTGGTGACGCCGTCGACGGTTTCGGAAGAGCTCGGATGACCCTGCAGCTTAAATATGAAACACTAACCTGGCACCTTGTAAGCTATGCAATGCCCGCGCAGACCCTCACGAGGCAAGGGTGGCCACCTGTGCCTGCGGCTTGAGCAAAGTGCCGCTGAGCGTATAAACCTCCTTGGAGCCTGACCAGAAAGCTGAATTGATAGATGAAACTTCGACGCGCTGTGTGAATGCCGGACCATATGCTCGATAATCACGAAGGATCGTTTCGGAAGGGAGAAGGGTGGCCACCTGCGACCGTGGCTTGATCAGAGTGCCGCTGAGCGTGAAAGCCTCTTCCGAACCTGACTCCAGTAGAAAACTCAATGGATACACGTAACATTCGATGGGCTGTGTGATGGCCGAGAACTTTTCTCGATAAATGCGAAGGCACGTGTCGAGGGGGGGAAGAGTAGCTACCTGTAAGCACGGCGTGTTCAGAGTGCCGCTGAGTGTGAAGCTATCCTGAGCCTGACTGGAAAGCAACATTGACAGATGTAAAAGTCCACGGGCTGTGTGAAGGCCGACGTATGTATCGAGCATAGCGTTCGGCATTCACACAACCCGTCGGGTTTTGCATCTAGCGATAATGTTTTCCAACCAGGCTCGGAAGAGGTTTTTACGCTCAGTGGCTCTCGGATCAAGCCGTGGTCACAGGTGGCTACCCTTCTTCCGCTCGAAACGCTCCTTCGCATATGTCGGACATCGGGTCCGGTATTCACACAGCCCGTCCAATTTTCCATCTATCATTTTATCTTTCCAGTCACGCTCTTGAGAAGTTTCATGCTTAACGGCATTCTGATTGGAAGCCCTTTCAGAGTCTAGTGCTACGGCCATTGACTCGATAATCTTATCGGTTTGCTCTACGAATGTGCACCACGTACGAACGTTCTTTTTTTCTTTATCACAGTGGTAGTAGCTTTCTAACCAGGCTCTGAGCAAGTTTTTACGCGCAGCCGCTGAGTTGTCAACACCTCGTCAGAGCCTGACTGGAAAGCTACGTCGCACTACTATGATAGATGTAAAAATCGACGGATTGTATGAGTGCCGAACCCTACGGCCGATAAATACGAAGGCGTGTTTCGGGAGAGGAGGGGGGGGGTAGCCACCTGTGACAACGGCTTGTCCAGAGTGCCGCTGAGCTTAAACCTCTTTCAAGTTTGATTATTACGGAGGACCATAGTAAATAGAACCAATTATTGTTAGTAATTGTAGGGAAATATATACCAGGTAGGTTTTTGTGTCGACCGTAGGTCCTATTTACTCTGGTTCCCCGTAGTAGAAATCTAAATTGACAGATTATGTAAATTTCCAAGGTCAGGTTCTGTAGGGTACCTACAGAACCATACCCGGGGTATTTACCCCGGAAATACCCTACTGAGAACTTCTGTGAGTTCTATAAGGGTTTCATACCCGTACCCGGAACTTCTGTAAGTTCTGTACGACCTTCATACCCTACAGAGAACTTCTGTAAGTCCTGTACTCCCCGTTTCACAATACCCGGGGTACCGGTACAACGTGTTTGTACCTGCCCGGAACTTCTGTGAGTTCTGTACGCCCGTGCCACAATACCCGGAACTTCTGTGAGTTCTGTAAGGGTTTTATACCCTAACCCGGAACTTCTGTAAGTTCTGTAAGACATCCATACCCGTACCCGGAACTTCTGTAAGTTCTGTAACACCTTGGGCACAATACCCCGGGTAAGGGTATTCCCTCGGCACAATACCCTGTGTGCCGGTACAGATTAGGGTATCGTTGAGGATGTCAGGAGACGGCCAGTCGAGGGAAAATGGGCATCGGTCAAGGGTGTGAATTCGAGTGTTCCACACTAAAACCTAGTATGTTGGCGTCGGTCAAGGATAAATGAAAATTTGCCGTCAGACAAGAGGTCAAAGTGCCGTCTCCTGAGATCTTTTGAGGAGTGATGTTATGCATTATGACGTCATGTCTCATCCGTGACACACCAAAAACGAAATCACGAAATTAAATTACATTGTACAACCCACCTCGCTCACAACCACACATGAACCGAGCACACAAGTACGTGGATTTTGATCTGGGGGTAAATCTATGACCGCGGAAGTCATTCCCATGAAGTTGGAACAGGCCTTACCGTGAAAATCGTGAAAGACAGCTATAACAGAAATTAGCTACAATGGTACATGCATGGTATATACGCGTCAGTATCGGTATAGTGTGTCATGTTTGAAGTACACCAATCACAGTATTTCGAAATGCATTTCATGTATATTTTTTTAGGAGTACATTAGCAGTTTTTTCACCCCCTTGAGGTGGGTATTTACCAGGGTATCACCGGAACTTCTGTAAGTTCTGTACGCCCGTGCCTCAATCGGAACTTCTGTGTGTCCTGTACGCCCGGGCCATAATCGGAACTTCTGTGAGTTCTGTTCGACCGGGCCACAATCGGAGCTTCTGTGAGTTTTGTACGCCCGTTCCACAATAAATACCCGGAACTTCTGTAAGTTCTGTACGCCCGTGTCCCAATACCCGGAATTTCTGAGAGTTATGTGCGACCTTTATACCCGTACCAGGAACTTCTGTAAGTTCTGTGCGACCGAGCCACAATACCCGGGGTACCGGTACAACGTGTTTATACCTGCCTCGAACTTCTGTGAGTTCTGTACGCCCGTGCCACAATACCCGGAACTTCTGCGAGTTCTGTAAGGGTTTTATACCCGTACCCGGAACTTCTGTAAGTTCTGTACGACCTTCATACCCTACAGATAACTTCTGTAAGTTCTGTACTCCCCGTTTTACAATACCCGGGGTACCGGTACAACGTGTTTGTACCTGCCCGGAACTTCTGTGAGTTCTGTATGCCCGCGCCACAATACCCGGAACTTCTGTGAGTTCTGTTAGGGTTTTATACCCTAACCCGGAACTTCTGTAAGTTCTGTAAGACACCCATACCCTGACCCTAAATTCACAAACCCTACAGAACCTGACCTTGGAAATTTCGATGGTCTGGGTGAATGCCGACCTTTTTGTCGAGCATAGAGTTCGGCATTCACAGCCCGTCGAAGAATTCTACAATTTAGCTTTGCAAGTGCACCCACGTTTTTTTAGACACGCTACTTGATATTAGTGCGATATACCGTGTGCAGTATTATGGTGCGGTACGACGTCTCATGTTCCGACGTATAATTGGCGCCTCGCGTTCCGACCTCCAGACGGTAGGCCTTGCTATAATACGCACAGCCAGGAAATATGTTGCGTTGCTCCTGTCCTTCAGCCTGCTGCCAACACCAAATTATGGTGTGACAGACGGTGGTGGTAGGAGTGTCAGCGGAGCCAATGTGTCGGACACTGGAGGCGCTTCCGGTGCTGGGGCCACCGCGTGCGAAGAGATGTCCGCCCCAAAGGGCGGGAGACGACATCGATGAAGAGGACGGCGGATCTGATGGTCGGGAACGCCATGCTCGTCACCACCGTCCTTCTTGCTGTTCTTGGCGGACTTGTCTTCGCACGTTGTGGCGTGCAGGACGGCTCGCGATACACCAACCTAGTGATGACGTATCACCTCAATAACTCGTATTTGTTTATTCGTGCTGGTATCCCCGACAACACAATGACCGACTGCCCGACATCAACCCAATTGGCAGGGCGGTCAAGCTGTGGCTGAACCAGCGCCAGGTACGGTAGTTCGAGGCGAAGTCGTACCCCCCACTACCGTACCTGGTACTGCTTGAGCCATTGCCTGGCCGCCTTTTCTCTCTGGTTGATGTGGAGTAGCCGATGGTAGCGTTGTCAGGGATACCAATGTGGACATAGTAAAACCTTATGGGGGGGGGGAAGTCAGTCGATACACGTATTCACGAGGCTGTTGTTCCACGAGGCGTGCGGCACACCAAATGGTAAGAAACGTCCAAGTTAGACGAATCAACGTACATATTTCATATTTCGCTGTAGGTTGCGTTTTTGACCGTTTTGCCTTCGCTCAAATGACCGGCAGTGGGGACCCGCACTACTGTACCTGGTACTCCTCCGCATATTTGTTGGTCCCTTTGCCCACCATATGCTCTGCCCATACCTTCAGGACCTTGTCCATTTGCTCAATTTCAAGTAAAGAATCACGGTCGACAATTTGTTTCGAGTTGGAGCAAAAAACACCAATCAATGTGGTCAAGATAAGGACTCATCAAGTCCGCTTCCGGTGCTGGAGCCACCGGGTGAGAAGGCAAGTCCGCCAAGAAGAGCTGGAAGGACGGTGATGACGAGCATGGTGTTCCCCACCATCAGGTCCGCCGTCCTCGTCATCGATGTCATTTTTGCTCTTTTTGGCGGTCATCTCTTCGCACCCGATGGTCCCAGCACCGGAAGCGCCTTCATTGTCCGAGAAGCTTTCTTCGTTGCCACTCCCACCAGCACCATCGGTGACTCCATCGACACTGTCGCTGCCAGAGGCGCCACCGCTCACCCTGGCGCGCACCGCCGGTATCTCCATCGACACCGTCGGTAGGGCCACCAACACTGTCGCTGCCAGAGGCGCCACCGCTCACCCTGGTGCACTTGTCCTCAAGTTTGCCAGGGTGAGCGGTAGCGCCTCTGGTAGTGTTAGTGTCGATGGTGTTACCACTGGCGCTGGTGGAAGGGTCAGCTGTTCGTGGGCAGCCCATGGAGTGTCCATGGGGTGTCCATGCCTGGTGTCCTTGGGGGGTGTACGTGGGGCGGCCGTGGGGGGTTCGTGGGGTGTACGTGGGTTGTATGTGATGTCCTTGGGGCGTCTGCCGGAATCGTATGGAAATATCATGAAATTCACATGAAATGCACTAAATGAAAACATCCATACAAAAGTCAAGTATTGTCAATCGTCTGCGGCTGCTGCCCCAGACCCGAACCCGATCCCCCGCTCAAGCCCCATCGCCAGCCCCACCGCCAGCCCCACCGCGAGCCCCAACCCCAGCCCCAATTGCAGCCCCTGCCCCAGCCTCAGCCCAAGCCCCACCCCCAGCTTCAACCTCAGCTCCCCAATCAACCTCAGCCCCTGCCCGAACCCCAACCCTAGCCCAAGATTCAAACTAAGACCCAGACCCAACCTCATACCCAGCCTCTGCCGCAGTGATGCTACCTCTACCAGCAGCACGAGCACCATCAGCCCAAGCGTCGCCACCAGTATGACCAAGTTCTTCCTCCTGGCGTTGGCTCTTGTTGCCCCAAGCGCCGGCTCCGACGGGGCCTCGTGCGTCACGGCCGTAAGTCGCACCGACGTCACTCAAACCTGTTCGACCCCATGCCCCCGGAGGACCTCTGGTCGGCGTAGCTTTGTGTACTCGCGGCCGCGGCCCCAACCGCAGCCCCTGCCCCGGTATCGACCCAACCTTCTTCCTCCTTCATCTTGGCGATACCTTCCCATGACATATGATTGACTTGTCACACTGTTGATGTCACCCAACATGCTGGGTGACATGAACTGTGTCATGGGTGAGTCGGGATCATGGGAGACATCGCAGATATTAAAAGGGAAGGCTGGCGCGACAAGCGGGAAGGGGCTGGGGTTGAGGGGGTGGCGGCAGCTGTTACTAGTACACAAAGCTGCGCCGCCCAGAGGCTTCGTTCGCGGGGGCACGGGGTCGAGCGGTTTAGAGGGCGGCGGTGCTGGTGACGGCCGTGACTCACGGGGCTCCATGGAGGCCGGCGCATGGGATAAGAAGAGTCAAGACCAGAAGGAGGAACTCGACCATGCTGGTGGTGACGCCGTCGACGGTTTCGAAAGAGCTTGGATGACCCTGCAGCTTAAATATGAAACACTAGCCTGGCACCTTGTGACCTATGCAATGCCCGGGCAGACCCTCACGAGGCAAGGGTGGCCACCTGTGCCCGCGGCTTGAGCAGAGTGCCGCTGAGCGTAAAAACCTCTTCCGAGCCTGACTAGAAAACTCAATGGATACATGTAAAATTCGACGCGCTGTGTGAATGCCGGACCATATGCTCGATAAATGCGAAGGCACGTGTCGAGGGCGAGAAGAGTAGTCACCTGTGAGCACGGCATGTTCAGAATGCCGCTGACCGTGAAAACCTCTTCCGAGCCTGAAGGGAAAGCTACATTGACAGCTTCAAAACTTGACGGGCTGTATGAAGGCTGTCAAACAGCCCGTCAAGTTTTGAAGCTGCCAATTTACTTTTCCAGTCAGGCTCGGACGAGGTTTTTACGCTCAGCGGTACTCTGAGCACGCTGTGGTCACAGGTCATCACTCTTCTGGCCCTCGACGCGTGCCTTCGCATTTATCAGACATAGGGTCCGGCATTAACACAGCCCGTCGAACTTTACATCTACCAAGTTAGCTTTCCAGTCACGCTCTTGATATTGTTCTACGCTCAACAGCATTCTGATTGCAAACACTTTCAGAGTCTAGTGCTACGGCCATTGGCTCGATAATCTGATTGGTTTATTCTACATACGCCTACCACTCACGAGAGTTTTTTTATCCATCTATCACAGTGGTCGTAGCTTTCCAAGTCAGGCTCCGAGGAGATTTTTACGCTCAGCGCCTGAGCATTAACATCTCGTCAGAGCTCGACTGGAAAGCTACCACGCTGAGTGTGTAAAAACCTCCTCAGAGCCTGACTGGAAAGCTACTATTTAATAATGTTTGATGTGAAACAACGCTCTTACTTTTTTTGTAGAAAAAATCCAATGGTTTATGCACCCAATGACCGTACCACTAGAGACGCTGAAACGGCTTGATCAGAGTGCCGCTGACGGTGAAAACCTTTTGCGAGCCTGACTGGAAAGCTAAATTGACAGATGTAAATTTCGACGGGTTGTGTGAATGCCGAACCCTATGCTCGATAAATGCGAAGACACGTTTCGAGGGGGCGAGGGGTAGCCGCTTGTGACCACGACTTGTTCAGGGCGTGTCTTAACTTCACTTCGCGGGCATTGGAACGGAACGAACGTAAAATTATTTGCCAAAAAAAGTGGTGCTGATTGGATATTGAGAAAAAGTCATGCGAACAGATTCCAAGCGTTCCCACCCCGTCCGTAAATTTGTAAAGAGGAAGCGTATCTGTTAAAACAGTAATGCTTGTTCAGCAGGACCGAACGGCCCACTTGGAACGAGATTTACGACAGTTGATTGGTGCTGGAAGTGTTGCAACTGGTTGCGACATTTACTGGGAGGCCCACCAGGGTGTGGGGCAAAATGAGATGACATGGGAGCACGCGATGGAGCACGTGCAGACGCCACAGGTCTCGCCTGAGGTAGGAGCCACGCGATACGGCCATGGCCTGTACAGGAGGCTCACGAGAGAAAAATTCGGGTGGCGAACGAGACTATGGCGATAGATATCTAGCAAAAACGCTGGACCGATGTTCACAGAAGCACCAGGATACCTCGTCGAGCCGCGGCGGCGATAAAATATCTTCTAGATTTGTCCCGAGGGCGCCACTTGGACGGCTAGCACTGCTGGGTCTGAAGCATGTCAGGCGCTTTGTTTGCGTGTGAAGCTATCCTCTGTACCAGGAGCACTCGCTGCCTACGTGACGGTACCCCTGTCCTAGAGTCCAGCTGCACAGTCCCGAGGCAAATTTCATGGGTTACTTTCTGTTGCGGCCTGTTCCAGGATCGGGTGCCTAAAAAGGCGATCGGACACAAACCGCAAAAACAGCATGGAATGGAACGAACGAACGCGAATAATCTCGTCCCGTTCTAGCCGTTCCAAGCTGTCGAATGGAGTTAAGACACGGCCTCAGAGTGCCGCTGGGCGTAAAAACCCCTTCCGAGCCTGACTAGAAAGCTAAACTGACAGATATAAAAGTCGATGGGCTGTGTGAATGCCGATCGCTGTGCTCGATTTTTACGTCGTCCTTCACACAGCCCGTCGATTGTTTAGTCTGCCAATTTGGCGTTTCAAGTGCACCCACGTTTTTTGGAGACATATTACTTGATATTAGTGAGGACTACGTTGCGCAGTACTATTGTGCGGTACGACGTCTCATGCTCCGACATGTTTTGGACTTGGCGTTCCGACTTGGCGTTCCCGATCTACAGTAGGCCTCACTATGATATGCACAGCCTGAAAAACACTCACGATACTCCTGTCCTACAGCCAGCTGCGAAGACGAAGCCCCACCAGCTCAATTTCCCACAATGATCGACGAGCGGCCCAATCGTGCCATCGACGTTATCACTGACCTCTATACCATTCAACATTACTGGCCACTGACCACTAGTACGAGGAGCCTTGCGTATTGATGTTTCCTTTCGCTTGTTGTTTGTTTCCTTGAAATGATACACGAGCATGCTTTTGCTTTTGCGCGGTGCTCAGCAGGCGGAGGGAGGCATGGGCGAGTGCATTGGTGGTACGAGGACATGGAAGCGTGAAGGCGGACAACATGACCCGGTGTCTACGCCAGATTGACCCTGTTTGGAGACGGGCATGGCCAACAGCAGTGGGTGCGAGGACACAGGTAACGGGAGCCTACACACGAAAACGTATACCGGCATCACATTATGTCACAAACATGCACCTTGCCGTCAACCTATAATTTCTGGGTTTTTGCTTGCCTTTTTGAACCTCAACAACGTTCTCGTGCAAAGACAAACTTTAGTGCAGGACCACCACCAGAGCTTTGCCGCCGCGTGAGAATGAATCCCTTTCATGCGTGGTTATTTCTACCCCAACAACTGATGAATGAATGCCTTGCAGGTGTTCATGGACATCCTCAACAACAACGAGTTCGTCGGTGTCAACCAAGGTCATGACTGAGCCGCAACACACATCACCGGGCCCGGCTCCAAGGTATGTACACTATCGATTCAACGGCTCGATCTCAACCCAACGGTCCGACGAAATGTCCCTTATCCCCATGAAACCATTGTGACCATCATCCTCGCACATCCGAGCTAACCCGTATACTATCATCGCAATGGCCGGCTCTCGTACACGTTGTATAGCCATCATTGCTCCATTCTTGTTTCTTGCCTGAAGCACGTTTTCGACGCTTATTTTTGCTGTCACGAGCGAGGTCCTCCTTTTGTTTATTAATTATTTCGTCCAAACTCCCGACCCGCGCTCGAACCGCTGTCACGCATTTTCCCTCATACACTATCCTTGTTGCCAAAGCAAGATGTTCCGTGGAGAATGTGCCGACAACTTCGAGGAGCCCAGCGAATGCCCCTTGGACGTGGACCCCCCCTCGCAAGACATCGAGACCCCTAGGTGGTTCCAGAACCGCAAGCCCCAAGTCGCAATCGCAGACAGGCGCAGGTAGCCACAGGGGGGGGGCAAGATCGCGAAATGAAACCGACCATCGAACCAATCAGCGAGTGTCCCGTGGTTGCTCTTCGTGGAGCACTGGAGAAAGGGTGACCCGTGTGTCTGAGCGTTGTTGGTTGACTGACGTTCTTGTGAACAAGTAAGCCCAGAGGCAGCCTTGCAGTATTGGAGTGAAGCATGTAACACCCTGACACGAGAGTATCAGATGATGTGTTCCCTTTGTTTACCGTACGCCTGGCGAGACGGTTGGTTTGGTTTTCTTTTTGCCTTTATTTTTTCCTTTCTTTTTTTTTTTTTGCGTCTGTTGGTGTTAATGATCTGGCCCGAGGCGAGCAGGGGAGCAGATACAATTCAACGCTTGTTTTTATCTCGCACGTGGTCTTTGTCCTGCCTCGTGTGTCGACTGAACGCTCGACAATCCGGTCCTGACGTTGCTTTCTTTGGTGGTCACAAGTTGGCATAAAGTTTGTTTCGTTGCCATCTTTTGGACCAGAATGCCGTGGTTGCTGGTGTGGTAAGAAGCTATGCTATAGTGACATGGTACGCTTATGCCTCCTTTTATGGCACTTAAGTTTGTCAGCTGGGGCGAACGTGCCATTCGTTTCACGCTTGACCATTCAGGGGGTTGTGTCTTGAGCGATTGTTGTGGACGGGGTTGCCTTCTTTTTGGCGTGTTCATTTCGTTCCCTGCACTAAGACTGCGTGTAGGCTTGGCTTCGGTTCAAGATACTTCATTTGATAACGGGTACGCAGCTAGATGCTGTCTTTGTGCGAGAACCAAAACGTGGCTGGTTCTGATTCCATGTATGTGCAACGCTTTCTCAAGCTTCAAGTAGGGCTAGATTGTTTTCGCCCTTGTACAGGTGCAGGTTTGATGTATTTATTTAGGCTGGGGTGATGATTGCCGGCATGGAGTATGATACCCGGTGACATGCATATTAAGGGCATTGGTATGGGAAGCTGGGGAGACGTCACCCTCCGCGGGATTGATTGAATACGGTATGTACCTGTTGGCACCAGTTTTGTTTTTAGATTCACCGGACCGGTCAATTTTGCAATCTACGACTCTATAAATAATGACAGTGCATTCCCTCGTACGGTATTGGTAGCATTTGCTTGTACACACAAGTTGACGTGTCAGGATGCGGCTACTTCGTAGCCTGATCATGTGCAACGGATAAATAAGGACTTATCTTATATCCTCGAGTTTTGAATCGACTTTTAATCATCCAACTCACAGCTGTAAATCGAGCGGAAGCGGGAAGTTGGAAGTGGCGAATCCGCGGGACGGATGCGCGGACCCGACCCACGGGTTAGCAGAGAAAAACTCGCGGGTCATGCTGACCCGAACCGCGAGTGACCCGTTTCTCGCGGCGCGTGCCCCGACCCGACCCGACTCGCGAGATCTGAAAATCTCGTGACCTCATCTGACCCGACCCGTGAGATTTTGAACACCTGGCCCGACCCGACCCGACTCGACCCGTGAAATTTTGAACACCTCCTGATCCGAGCACAGTCCTGATTGTTCGGACCAGGGCGCATTTTTGACCACCCTGTGCCGGAGGCGCGTTGCGCACCCCAAATTTTGCAATACACCAGGTATACGTTAAAATAAGCCGTAAACAAACTTACAATAAGCATTTGTACGTGGAAAAAAACTATCCTGCGATACGTAATTACACGCTTAACAATACGCCGAGGAAAACATATTCAAACATGCATTTTCAGGCGAGAACAACCTACGTTTTGTTTTCACCGACCGCGAAAATAACTATAACCAAGACAATTTTGCCTGTGCCGCAACAGTCTCTACAACATTTTTTCGTCGCCAGTTCAACGTACATGTAAAACGTGTTTCGGAAACTTGCAACACGCCTTCGACGCGTGTTGCGCATGTTACTGATTTCGCAGGAAATGTTGGGCTGGCGCAGCAGCGCAACACCTAAAATACGCTTTGTTATTCACCAGATATAAAATTTACCTGGTATATCTGTTCCGAAATATAAGCACCGTTTTTATTGGATATTAAAATTTCAAATATGCTTTTAATGAGGAGATATTGATGCTGAGAAGGGCGCAGCCCTTCGAAGCATCAATAGATGCTCTTCCTAATGGATTGGGTACGTGCCCGTGGGGGTGTACCCCCCTGGTCGCGAACGGACACAAACGGACAAAAAACAGTTCTGAAAGCTGCCGCAGCGTGGCTTTATTTAAAGAATCCTTAATATTGAGGTTTGTCTGTCTGCTCGCACTTCGTCTGCACTTCGCACTTCGTCTGCACTTCGCACTTCGTTCGCTTTGCTTTTTTTTCGCTTTGCTTTTTTTTGGCGCGCGACGCGTACACTGAACCGATTCAGACACGCTCGGGACTGATAGAGGCCCGCTATTTGTGCCGACCGTCCTGTGCTATTCGTGTCGAAAGCCGTGCCGAGATCGGAGAGCTAGGCGGTAGTGACTGCCCTAAACTGTTGCCAGTACCAAATTGTGTCACTGGGATTTCTCGGCAGTAGAGCAAACTAGCAGTAGTATATAGCAACGATGAGGAGACATGTCAAGCAAGGCAAAACATGCGCTGTCAAGGGTGTAGGGTGGCGTGTTCCACACTAAAAACTAGTTGTTTGGTGACAGTCACGGCATGTCAAGGCTGTCAAGGGTTGAAACTGAAGACCACATTTCTCGGCAGTAGAGCAACAACGGTGATGATCGGACGAGAAGAGGAAGACCATCATCGCACACAACTACAAAAGCAACCAGCACACACACCACCATCACCAGCAAACACCACAACGACGACCATCACCACCACCGCCACCACCCCTGCCCCACGAGCCGCAGGAGCACCAGAAGTTGTTGTTGCTCGTAGTGGCTGGTGGTGGTTGGTGGTGGCTTCGTCCCGTGGTTTGGTGGCAGGCAGGTAGGTGGTGATGGTGATGATCGATCGTGATTGTGTCGAACAGGAGGAAGACCATCATCGCACACAACTAAAAGCAACCAGCACACACACCACCATCACCAGCAAACACCACAACGACGACCATCACCACCACCGCCACCACCCCTGCCCCACGAGCCGCAGGAGCACCAGAAGTTGTTGTTGCTCGTAGTGGCTGGTGGTGGAAAAAAAAGCAAATCGAACGAAGTGCAGACGAAGTGCGAGGGACGAGCAGACAGACAGACAAACCTCAATATTAAGGATTCTTTAAATAAAGCCACGCTGCGGCAGCTTTCAGAACTGTTTTTTGTCCGTTTGTGTCCGTTCGCGACCAGGGGGGTACACCCCCACGGGCACGTACCCAACCCATTAGGAAGAGCATCTATTGATGCTTCGAAGGGCTGCGCCCTTCTCAGCATCAAATATCTCCTCATTATTAAGGATTCTTTAAATAAAGCCACGCTGCGGCAGCTTTCAGAACTGTTTTTTGTCCGTTTG
The DNA here is from genome assembly GCA_008828725.1 of Saccharina japonica. Taxonomy (NCBI): domain Eukaryota; class Phaeophyceae; order Laminariales; family Laminariaceae; genus Saccharina; species Saccharina japonica. Next base: position 163,421 of record MEHQ01002570.1, read on the forward strand.
TGTCCGTTCGCGAGCAGGGGTACACCCCCACGGACAGACACCCAACCCATTATGAAGAGCATCTATTGATGCTCGAAGGCCTTCGGCCTTCTCGCATCAATATCTCCTCATTACAAGAACGATGGGAATGAGGAGCGTGACAGACGCCTTCAAGTGGTCAAACTCCTAACTGCATTAAGCTACTGTGTTGGCGGCTCTTCTCTTTTTGCTGTGTTCCTGCAATTAATTGTCATTGATGGGATCGTTTTTATTCTAAGCGATTTGGGTCAGCACATAAACCTTTTTTTACTGACCGGCAGGTAATTGATGGGTGTGCGTGGTGGGTGAGAGAGTTACTGGGTGGGTCGGTTGGTCCCTGGGCTGGTAGTCCCACAATCACCAACACCACCCACCAACATTTATTGTTAATTAAGCGATGCGTGTCAGCGCCAAAACCTTGTACGAGTACAGAGAAAAATGTAAACAAATAAATCTGAATCATTTCATAATTCGTTTTTGTTGTATTATCTTTTTGCTCGTATTTTGTAAAATCTGTATCAGGTATCAGGTCGGTTGGTCCCTGGGCTGGTAGTCCCACAATCACCAACACCACCCACCAACATGTATTGTTAAGCGATGCGTGTCAGCGCAAAAACCTTGTACAGAGAAAAATGCACACTAAGAAATCTGAATCATTTCAGAATTCGTTTTTTTGTATTGTCTTTTTGCTCGTATTTCGTAAAATCTGTATCATTTCAGAAATCGTTTTTTATGGTCTTTTTTGTTTTTATTTTTTTGTTTGGCTCGTGTCGTTGGGTTCTCGTACCCGGTACGTTGGCCAAAACAAAACTTCTGCTGTATATGTACCAGGCACTGCTGCTGCTGTACATACCAGGTACCAGGTATATGGCAAGCGGTTGTCTGGTGTACTGGCTGAGGGAGCACCGACTACCACGAGGATCACCCAACTTGACACCACGACGACCAGCCACTGCGAACAACRAGCTTCTGGTGCTCCTGTTGCTCGGCTGGTGGCGGTGGTGTCTGTGGTGTTTGTGGTTGATGGTTGGTGTTGTGTTGGCTTCGTTTGCGATGATGGTCTTCCTCTTCTCGTCCGATCATCACCGTTGTTGCTCTACTGCCGAGAAATGTGGTCTTCACTTTCAACCCTTGACAGCCTTGAGATGCCGTGACTGTCACCAAACAACTAGTTTTTAGTGTGGAACATTCCACCCTACACCCTTGACAGCGCATGTTTTGCCTTGCTTGACATGTCTCCCGACATAAAAAAAAAAGCAGCAGCAGCAGCAGCAGCAGTGTTCTGGAATATATGGCAAGCGCTGGTCTGGTGTACGGATGTATCATAAAAAAAAAAAAACATGCTGCTGCTGCTGAACGAGTGCGAACCAGGAACCACCACCAAACCACGGGACGAAGCCACCACCAA
>MEHQ01000150.1:0-72043 GCA_008828725.1 Saccharina japonica
CTCTCAAGCAAAGATGTCGGGAGACATGTCAAGCAAGGCAAAACATGCGCTGTCAAGGGTGTAGGGTGGAGTGTTCCACATTAAAAAGTAGTTGTTTGGTGACAGTCACGGCATGTCAAGGCTGTCAAGGGTTGAAAGTGAAGAACACACACACAGATTTCGTACATCGTAGCTGCAACAGGCAGCTTCCGCACTCTGCAGCACGAGGCCGGCCCACACGCAGAGATTGCACACACGCACAATTGCACCACACACCACCAACCACCACCACCCACCACCACACGACCCCCAGCCACGCACCACCATGCCAAGCAGCAGGGGCACCTGAAGCTTGTGGCTCGTGCTCGTGGTGGCTGGGGGTCGTGTAGTGGTGGTGTCGTCGGCCTGTGGTGTGTGATGTGTGTGTGACTTTGCTGACGTTTCTGTAATGGCAGCTGCCAACAGGCAGCTTCCGCACTCCGCAGACGACACGCACAGATTGCAACCACAGCACCACCACCACCACCACCACCACCACCCACCACCACACGACCCCCAGCCACCACCACCAGCCAAGCAGCAGGGGTACCTGAAGCTTGTGGCTCGTGCTCGTGGTGGCTGGGGGTCGTGTAGTGGTGGTGTCGTGGGCCTGTGGTGTGTCACTTGGCTGAGCGTTTGCTGCAATGGCATACGACGTACTCATATATATTATTGCTGTTTTTGAGTCGCTGTCATCGAACGAGAAGAGCAAGAGCATCATCACATACCTGGTACGTACATAGTACCACCACAACCACCCACAACCACCCACAACCACCACCCCCCACCACCACACGAACCCCAGCCACCACGAGCCACAAGATTCAGGTGCCTGCTGCTTGGCTGGTGGTGGTGGCTGGGGGTGGGCCTGTGGTGTGTGTTTATGTGTGTGTGGCTTGGCTGAGCGTTTTCCAGGTAGGCATTCGGTGCACGCCAGCCCGGCGCTTTGCTCCATTATTATAACTTTGCTCTTCGTACAGCAGTAGTACGTACAAGGAAATGCTTGGTATGACCTGTCTCTACAGTAGCTACTCTACAGCAGCATGTTCGCACTTTTGTGCTGTTTATATATACGAAGTATATAGGTATATACCTGCTCAGTTAGTAAACCTTTTTTTTTCTTCTTAATTTTGTTTCATTTTTTTACGATAACTTCATTATCTGGGTCTTGGAACGATTGCACCAGGTACTTTTTTTTTTTTTGCATTTTGCTGTTATTAATAGTATTATTCCTTTTTTCACGTATAGCTACGTACGTACATATTTTACGGCCTGCTTACGTAGCACAATTCGACGCGAGAGTTGACAAGGAAAGAAAATGCTGATATATTCTCGTGATAGCTGCTGTATACCAAAGGAACTTTTATTTTTTTTTTTTTGCATTTTGTTATTCCTTTTTTTTCACGTATACCTACGTACTACGTATTTGACCTGAAGAGTACACAAACATGATGCCCTACGTTTCCGACCTGCTTAGCACCATTCGACGCGAGGGTTGACGAGGGAAGAAAATGCTGAAATCTTCTCGCGATAAAAATACGAGGCAAGAACCGTAGGGGAGAGAAGAGTAGTTTGTGACCCCGGATCTGAGGTACGACAATTAATAGGATGGAGCGAGAAAGGAAAGACGAAGATAATAAAGGGGATGGAAAACAAAAAAACAAAACGAAAACAAAAATGACCACGAACACCCCATCGATCCACTCCTGTACAAGGTTTTTGCGCTGACGCGCATCGCTTCACGATAAATGTTGGTGGGTGGTGTTGGGACAACCGTCCCAGGGATCAACCGACCCATCCAGTTACTCTCTCACCTATCATACAACCCACAACGCACACCCACCAACCTATATTCTTGCCCATGAGCCAAAAAAGGTTTCTGTGCTGACACAAATCGCTTAAAATACAAATCGATCCAATCGATGACAATTGCACGAACACAGCAAAAAGAGAAGAACCGCCAACGCAGTAGCTTAATGCAGTTAGGAGTTTGACCACTTGAAGGCGTCTGTCACGCTCCTCATTCCCACCGTTCTTGTATATTATAATAGTTTGACAGGATTGTGGTTCAAATATTTTTAATTTTGCAGACCAAAGACGCGTCATACAAGAGGGGTATGGCGCATACGACGTACGAAAAACAAGGACGTACGCATAGCTTTATATGTCTACATATATATATATATATCCATATGTATACCTGTACCAACAGGTGGTGGATGGTGGAGACCGATGTATACACAACATATATATCTTATCATACGTACATATTATACGTATTTACCAGTCAGTACGTAATGCAGCAATACTCATACGTACGTATACGAAGACAGGGCGTATACCAGAGGTATTCTCGGTTTCGTTTTGAGTACGTCGGCACCGAGATGGTCTTTAGTACAAGATCCAGCCACGATACTACAAAAGATAATACAAGAGGTCGATACACTCTATATGTATATACTTCGGTATATATCCAGACGATATGTATATCTGTACGAAAAGGTGGTGGATGGGGGAGATCGGATGTATAAACGACACATAATATACATCATGTCATACGTACACATTATACGTATTCACCAGTCTGTACGTAATGCAGCAATACTCACACGTACGTACGTATACGCAGACAGGGCGTATACCAGGGGTATTTTCGGTTTCGTTTCGAGTACGTCGGCACGGAGATAGTCTTAAGTACAAGACCCAGCCACGATACAGCGAAATATCATACAAGAGGTCAATACGATCTACATGTATATATATATCCGTACATATGATACGTATTTACCAGTCAGTACGTAATGGAGAAACCCTCATACGCACGTATACGCAGACAGGGCGTATACCAGGGGTATTTTCGGTTTCGTTTTGAGTACGTCGGCACGGAGATAGTCTTTAGTACAAGACCAAGCCACGATACCACGAAAGATAATACAAGAGGTCAATACACTCCGCAAAGTTCGGATGTTTTAGAATGTTATTGTGGGAAGCTCAACTAGATATAAACCCACGAGGTATGACTGGCATGAAAAGAAAACGACACACCACACCCCCAGAGGTCGGAATAGAGAACCGTTGCAACCGTTGTGATCACATGATGAAATAAGAAACGGGAAAACAAAATTATCCTTATTTTCATTTTTTTCACTCGGTTTTAGTAACCCCCACCCCCCCCTAACGAACAAAACATTATGTGAGATGTCGAAAAAAAAATCGATGGAAGTATTTCTCACTAATTCTAGTAGTTTGGTGTCAGTCACAGCATGTCAAGGCAGATCTGCTGTCTGTCAAGGGTTGAAAGTTCTGTTTCCCGGAATATTTGGCTGCAGCTGCTGGAAATTAAATATATTATTTTTAGCGTGCGAGTTCGCCACACGAAATGGAGTAAATCCGTTATGCGCTACCGAACTTTGTCAATTTGGCAAATCAAGATAATTTCGGAAAACGAACAGATGGGCGGTGATTTGCAATGATTTGCAGACGATCCTGGACGATCTGTTGTATGTCGTACCGTACTGGAATGTTTCAGGGTTGTGCACCTAAAACAACGTTGCTGCCGGTGTCGTTGTGGCCTTCCTGAGTGTATGCGAGTTGATACACAGCGTTGCGGCGAGAGCCGTCCGAAGGCACCGAACCCGACCACAGCCCAGCAACCACAGCAAAGTACACTAGTAAGTTATCTCCGCACGACCTGCGTTTTATAGCTTCCCCTCGCCCGGCCGCTCTCGTCCCAGCAAAATATGAAAAAACCAAGGAAGAAAGCATACCCGTCAGGAACGCTGCAGCAAGAGGCTGTGCAAGCTGTATGTACGTACTCGTATTTTATATGGGGGGTACCGTGGTACCTGGTGCCGGTACATGATTCCGATAGAAGAGCAGACAGCAAACACGCGGCTTCAACCACACGTCACCATCATGAGCAGAGAGAAACAGAAGAGGCAGAATCTAAGCACCAGACAGAAGAAAGACGGGCGCGTCTCTGATGCTCAGAGGAGCTGTACCTGGCGCCCACAGCTATTCATAGCTGTGTCTTTCATTTGCCTGTCTCGTCGGAGCGGTTCGAGGTCGTGAGTTGCTGGCAGCCACTATTTGTCTGCATCAATCACCCTTGCCTGTAAAACCACCCAGCAAGCGGCAGCAAGAGCTACTTCATATCCCGACATTTTGGTTTTTTATCCCATATTTTATCTTCGCCCTTTCTTTCTCTCTCCTTCGTTCGTAGTCGTAACTCAGATCTGGGGTCACAAAGTAGGCCCCTCTCCCTCCTTCCCCACTACGGTTCGTGCCTTGCATTTTTATGGCGAGAAGACATCAGCGTTTTCTTCCCTTGTCGACTCGCATCGAATAAAAAGCTAGTATATCACGTCTACTACTTACTACGCGTGATGTGTGTTCAACCCCCAAAGCTGAGGGCTCGCCCACTACTGCTAGAGTATACGTATGATTCCCGCTTTTTTTATATTTATGTATGAGTGAAGAGCAGAAAAAACTTGAACATCGCACATATCTCCCCGATACAGGCAACCGCAGCACCACATCACTCTTGCCTGTGAAAACACCCGCAAATATACAGCAAGTATCACTACTACAGCAACACTGTGAAATGTAGAGTGCACCTACACCGTAAACACTGCGAAGCAACAAGAACATCGACTGTTCGAAGTAGACCATACAAAGGGCTGACAAAATGTTACTCCTACACGATACTACTGCACTTATTTTAAACGGCCACCCCTTTGTGTTTGCGCACTACCACCACCTTTTAAAAAAACACCCCTTTGTGTTCGTGCACCATCACTCCCCCTGTTATGATTCGAGGAAATTCTCGACATGTCACGACGCATGCTACGATAGAGGTGCACCATGTTTTTCTCTGAGCTCCTCACTTAAGGAGCGTCATACCTCACCGAAAAAATGATTTTGGAGAAAAATAAAAGTAATGCCGGATGCGAAATCTCATGACCGAAGTATACTCTGGAAAATTATTCGTCACAAAAATGAAAGTCCGACGAAATTGGGTTAAGGAGGCCGATCGTTCAGAACACAATTAAGCCAAAAAGTGCTACCTCTACCGTAGCACGCCTCCCGCTTAAAATACGAGATTTTTCCTACTTCTCGCTTCTCGCTCTCTGCCCTCGCACGCGTTCGTGGCGAGGTAAGCGGGGGAAACGAAGGCCGAGGGGCGTCGGAGCCGATCCTCGAAGAGAGGGCCTGAAGAAATGGAAACACCCTCGAGGTATTGAGGTGCCGAGATTCCGATACTGAGGCCGACCCGGAACTAATTTTTTATCGTGTGTGCTTCAGGGTTGAACCAACATCATATGTGTAACTATTATTACGTTGGAGCGCTGAGCGTGAAGCGGGCCAATTGACCCTACTCTGAATCCGGTACACTTCACAAAGCTTGGTCTACCGTCCGCCGCCGAGCCGGCGACCACCGCGCGAGGGTGCCACGCCCTTCCCACACATCAGCCCTCGGTGTCTCGGGCGAACGAGCGGGTGCCTGCGTCGAACTCGGCGAGCGGGGGGCTTGCGAAGCCCTCCCGGGGACGGCTCGCTCTCTCCCCGGCGTGGCGGACAATCGCAAAAAGTTGAAACCCCCCGCATACCATATACCACATCTTGCTGAGAGCAGAGGAGAGAGAGGTGCGCGTGCGAGATAGAGAGAGACGCTTCCTGGGCAGCTCCTTGACCATGCTGGTGTGGTGGTGTACCCCCGCTGTGGTGTGTAGCTAGTTGCGCAGGAGCGTGCGCTCTATCGCCGTGAGAGGGTAGAAGGTCAGGGGGCGACGCAGCCTGTGTATGCTGTCTGTGCCGCTATACGTGTGTGTGCTGTGTGTACACTCCTCTACCCAGGGAGGCCAGAGGCACAGGTTTGCCGTGCTTGCGTGTTTCCAGACCACAGCAGAACTAGCAACCGACTACAGTCATGCCAGCAGCAGAGCAGTAGCTTCGTCTCCGTGGACCCTGAGCCCTGGCACTTGCCTGCACCAGCACGAACAGCCTCTACGCTTCCTCTAGGCCCTCACGTTTTCCTTCAAAAATCAAAGAAGAGCGCGGCAGCAGCAGAAGCATCAGCAACAGCAGTCAGCCTCAATGCCACCTCCCTATCCGAAATTTTAAGATGGTTTTGGTAATCATATTATTAGACCTATTTGAAACTCGAGCTTATGCCTTATGTCCTTCCAAAGGGAAGAGTCAGGCCATTGAATATTTGGCACTATAGAGCCACATTCACCGCAACGTCTAAAACTCAGCATATGCCATTTTTTTTTTAAACGGTGGATCTTTTACGAAGGACACTGACATAATTTTCCAGGATTTATTCTTATTTTGGGCTTTCCACTTTCAGCAGCACGCGTTCGTGATGAGGGACTTTTTTGTGTTGTGTGCTCGGAGAGTGCACACCAGGTTTGAGCACGTGCAGGTGCTGGCATAGTCAAAGCAAGTGAAGGCAAAGCTTGAGGGCCTGCTGGGCCGGGCCCATCACGGAACGAGGCGGCAGCGCTTGGGGCGCAGGGGCCGTCCGGACCCAACACACCATGCGCACGCTCACCACCCGTAACCTGGGCGTTGGTGCACGGCATGTCTGTGCGCAAGCCCAGCGGCTGGCGCACACCGGCCCCGGTGTTGAATCCGGGAAGGCGGGGAGGAGAACCGTAGCTGTTGACGCTCGGACGCAGACCGATGAACTGGGGTGACCTCGGCTGTGCGGGATAACCCTCGCCGGTGGCAGCACGCCTGCTGTTTTGGTAGCCTCCTGGTAGCGGGTCCATGCTCGTACTATGGGCAGTTTGCTCGGGCGTAGGCCGTAAGTCGAGGGTAGTTGTGCTGCTGCCCTGTGCTGCTTTGCTTTTAGTCCTGTGATGCTTGTGCCCTGCTGTGGTGCTTCGATTGTAGGATAAGTTGCTGAGAAACTTCCCACCAAGTAAAACTTATGTACTTGCTCGAAAAAGTGACCAAGTACATATTTTGAGGAGAGCCAAATATCACGCTGGTCGTTATGTCAAAAATAAGCGCCTATTTTGGCGACGTTTGAAACTCGATATGACCTTTTTTCGGGAAGAACCATATATAAGCTCCTATTTTGAGTTTCAAATAGCTCTATTAAAAGTTCATTTTCTTCCAACACCTCTATTCAACCATTTTACGCACCTGGGTACGTACGTCTTTAGAGTGATATACGACCATCGTCTTAAGAGTGATATACGACCATCCACCCATATACTGTTGTATGTATGCACAGCAGTATCAACATACCACTCTGACCCTAAATATAAGCACCATTTCAATGACATGTTAATATACAAACGGTCCTTATTTTCCGGGTACCTGGTATGTACGTATCATACGACTGATGTATTTTTATGTAAGACGACTGCTGCTGTACTGTTTTTGCTATTGTTGCGTGTGAAAATACTACGTGTAGGTTTGCGCCCAAAAAAATATATGACGTCGTTTTTAGTATCCTTACACAGATGCTCCGAGTACTGAGAGTATTATAGTACTGGTGGCCTGAATATTCGGAGTACTTGGAGTATGAGCAGTACTGAAGGCCCAAATAGTCCGAGTACTGGGAGTGAGTATGAGCAGTATTTATACTCGAGTACAAGCAGTACTCGGAGTATAAACATCTAAATTACTCGGTGTACTCCGAGTATCGACAGTATTGAACACCGAAATACTGCGAGTACACAAAGTACCCGAAGTGTTTATTTCTCTAAAATACATATTGCGTTTCCACTTTTTCAAACTTTACTTCATTCCCTGCGGAAACCTCCACCTCTTGGTACCGCCATCACTTCTCGATTTACTCTTTCATGTTCACTCTCCAACTTTTATGGAGGTCCTTGTATTTTATATGTTTATGTATTCATTTGGTTTGGGCAAATGCCAAAATCAGGTATACCTGATCCATTTGAGCCACAATCAGGTAGATACTAAAACGAAGTAAAAAACGAACGCCACGAGCGGTGTTTTGCTCATGAAAAGTCTGAATATCATGAGTATGTGCGGCCTCCAAAATCTTACTATATACAGTTTTTGTATATATAAGCATATGATATGTCCCTTCATATATTCATTCCGTTCGTGAATGCTTTCATTGTTTTCGTGATCGCACGCACTCGTACGACGAGTACTTCTGCACTGTTGTTATTAGCGTGAGACGATTGACGTCTGTACCAGCACGAAGCAGATTTCTCGATTACCAATGGCCGGTGAATACACAATCTAAATTGAGAGGCAAAACGCAGGTCACTAAAAAATTAACCTGACAAGAGCTTCAAAGAAGAATAAAATAAGATCCTGAAGGTGACCCCAGGCCTTAGTTGACTATGTCCAGCAAACAATAGCCCGTGGAGAGCATGGTGTATAGAACAGAGCTGAACAGGAGTGAGAGCGCGTGCGCGTGACGCACGTGAACTCGTATGCTCGATCCCAAAACTAAACAGGATACCCTATATAATAAATCAAGCTGGGCTTTTCCCCGAAGATGCTACCGCTCTTTGAGGGTACTGCATTCGATTTATCATAACAGTCCCGTGTATATATCCGCCGCGTACGCACGTACGATACTTCTATGATACTCATGACAGAGCTTTGACTGTTACACAACCTCTGGTGTGTACCTGTGTGTACTTGACTTACTGTACTGTGTTACGAGTAGCTACGCTATGCTACTTATATATGATGCTGCTTTTTGTGTACGATACGAGTACTGTAGATTTGCTGTATGCTGCCAGAGAGTTCTTGGTATGTGTACGAGTGTATACAAGAACACAATAAGATCTGTTGTTACATACTGGTACTGTTTATCACATGAAAACCGTGATACGAAACACTTACTCCTAGATGGGTAATGCCTACTGATGTAAGTACGAGCTACCTTGTAGCAGATAACCCTGTGTTATCCAGCAGCGACTCTATGATACCGACTACTGCTATAATAGGTGTCATCTCTAACACGACCCCTCGATGCGTTAACACATCGAATTAAATTGGATTTCGAAATTTAACTCTGCAACAATGTACTCGTTACTTCTGCGTTACAAGCCATGCTTCCAAAAATGCACACAACAACGATGCGAGTTGTTGCGGGGGAAATATTCAACATGCGTCACTGAGAGTTGACTCATTCTGCTACTGTACCCGGGGGGTTACACGAAACAAGCGGATACAAAGCATCCTGCTCTGCTACTGTACGCGCTTCTGCGTGTGTTCTGCAAGTTTTAGCTATCAGTTCAAAATAACACTTGAACCATCAGACGTGAACTATATTCCAGTCAGTTAAAACGACAATGGAATATAAAATGTTAGTAATAGTCTAAAACAGTTAATCTGTTCATCATTCCGGAACAAGAATAGGAGTGAACAGCCCAGCAATGTTCCTGCCGCCCATAAAACAAAGGGACACATGGACACTGCCAGCTGTTTAAAGCTGCAACAGGACATACTGTTTTGAGAGAGACATCACCCCTCGTTTTGACTAGTCTCTCGTTTGTACTCGTCCAGACTAATCTCTCGTTTGTACTAGTCCAGGTGGCGAGTTCTCCTGCCATGTATCCCGAAGTACTGGAGATGCCGCAGTTACATTTTTCTATTCAACTACCTAATCAAAAATGCTAATTCGACTTGGTTATTATGTACCCTCACTTGGTACTTACTGACTACCGGTACGATATATCGCAGTCTTGCACAACCCCGGTATTTACTGCACTGTAGGGAACATGGACGGGACACGCTAGCAAACAACGTAAGAACAAAATCTTCCAGTGATCAGTTCGTTGACCAAGGAATTGAATATCTGCCCGCCCCGTGAAAACGATCATGCAACACACTACATCTTCGATAAGGGAGATAATGCATTCCATGCTTCCAGTGGCTCGACCTTTGATGGTGTAGACGCCGGTGGTCGTCCGATGTGCTTGGTCCGTTGTCTATAGAGGCTCAACTTGTGTTGAAGTTGGAGAGGTGGGTAACTTCCTTTCTCTCAAAACGGATTGCCCTTATCAGTCCCGCCTCCACTGCTGATCAAGCAGTCAGTTTCTGCTTCTTGGTTCCGATTTCGATAAGCGCGTGTTCAGGGAAAAGACAGCATGTGGAGAAAACGTTTCGTGGCTCAATCTGGTTCAAAGTAGGTGCGAGGAATTCTCCAAGTAATCACATGTGGCATACATTATGTATTCATATCGACATGTGGTATATTAAATATTTATTTCAACATGATGAGTGGTATGCGTTTGATTTCTGGTGAAGGTGACTTTCATTCGAGTCGTTTTCTTCAAAGTTTGTTCACTGCTGTGTGGTTGTTGCGCAAGAGAACAGGGAGAGGTGCTTCGATTAAGGTCGACATACTTGATGTTGGCGTTGCATAATGACGCGCGTGTTGTCAAAATTGGTTCGAGGGATTCTCCAGGTGATCACCTGTAGCACATAGCATGTATTAATTTTATCATGTGGTATAGTATACATAAGTTTCGACATGATGAGCAGTGTACGTTTGATTTCTGGCAGAGGTTGTTGCCTTCAAATCTCGTTCAGTGTGTGGCGGCTGCGAAGGAGAACACAGAGCGGTGCTTCGACTGACGTTGACAGACGTGATGATGGCGTAGCTTAATGACCCGGAGGGTAAAAGTGGGCGCGTCGAATCACATGTGGAACACAGCATGTTTTAATTTCAACATGTGATATATTAATAGTATACACTCAGTTTGACATGTGGTACATATAGTATACATTTATTTGGATATGATGAACGGTACACGTTTCGTTTTTAGTTGGGATGGTTGTTTTACTTGGCTTGATGTCTTCAAAGCTCGTTCAACGTGTAATTGCTACGCAAGAGAAGTCCGGTCGAAGTGTCTGGTACAGACAAAACGCCGATGAGACTCATGAGACATGCAACAAGGATGCCATCAAAGAGTTGGCAGTGATAACTAGACGCATGGTACATCAACAAGAATGCTACCAATCTGTAATGAGAAAAGGTTTATCAAGATGCATGGCACATGTGATCAAATGGTATCGCGTGCATGTGATTTGAGTCGGAGTTAAAAAAAAAAAACGACATTGCGATTGCGTGCATGCGGTTTGAGTCGGTAGTGTAAAAACAAAGGATATTACGGGTGTTGGGTGTGACTATGACTCAAACATCGAAAGCGCCAGCAATCTCTCCGACAACGATGGGTCTGAGTGTCTGATACAGAGTACAAGTTGGCGACACTCATCATACATACCCGAGGCCAATTCGCAGCTATGGAGCCGCAAGGTGGGGGAGACATGTTACGGGGACCGACCTACGTACGCGATTCCTGATTGTATTACATGTCACACAAGTAATTATTTCCGGCGAAAGCAAGCGTATTATTGCCTTCCACTTATATTCATTGCATCACGATTTTCTGGCCTTGCTTGGTTTCCAGAATCATAGGGAGTGAACCAGTAGGGTCAGCGGGGCGGTCCACAAGCATGACGATAGCGTTGCCGGCGTCACAGAGCAAATATTCCGTTCAGTATTTCGTGCATGTGATTCACAAGTTCTCGGTTCTCAGACTCGGTGCTTTTCCTCTGGTCGGCTACCCAAAACCTCCCCTGAGCCCCCAGCACGTTTGCCGATCCCCTTTTATGCTATCCCTCATAGGCTCTGCAACTCCGGGCTGTTGACTAAACTAGGTTGAGTGTCCTCTGCTCGCCGTGACAGGTTTAACGCCGGAAGTGGCTTACAGTCCACATTTGAGGGGCGGCACCATACACGAACCATATCCAACAGCCTACTTTGGGAATGCAAAGCGAGAAAAAAACCGATATATATATGTATGTCGCTCAGGCTCTGCAAATATATATATCTATATATGTGCACCTGTTGTATCCCATGGGCTATATGTTTCGGACGAACATCCATGTAAGATACGCATACGAACTGGTCCAAGCATATATATCATCCAAAACATGGTCGGACACGATTGCCGCATGCAATAGCGACTCGAATGTCACGTATTTATTTTCACACCGACCGCCATGAACTGTGGAGAGGGTGACCTCGCCAGTTATTTCTGTTTCAGGACCTAGGAGTTGCGCTACTACTTGAAATGCAGCCACAACCTTGGCGATTAGTAAGGGTCCGAACGGGAAAAAGCGGAGGTGTCCATTCGTTATCGCCAAGTGCCATTTCCTCTATAAATATTTAGTTTTCTGCGTTTTCCCGTCTCGTATACACCACTCCAGACCCAAATAGAAGTACCTTTCGATTGTAAATATCATAATCAAATAGTCCTTGCATTTATGTCCAACGTAGTCGTTTCTGTACTGTTGTCTAAGCTGTCGTACTTTCCTCTGCCGGCGTCGCTGTTGGATTCGTGGCCTGTGAGGTAGAGTATCGTCCATTATACCCTCGCCAAAGGGATACAAAAACCGTATGGAGCAGACAGGAAGCGCTCCGATTAAAAGTGATATACACTACTATTTTCATGGGTTGTGCGCACCCTGGATGACGGTCTTGGGTCAACTACTGAGGGCAGAGCATCTTCAACCAGTTGACAACCAACGAGAGGAACGAAACTAGCGAAACGTTTGTTGTTGTCAACTATTTTTCCGTCTACGAGTAGCGTGAACGGGCTTCAGTACGCGTAAGATCACGCTGCGCCGGCACCGTACATATCGTTGCCTCGTAGCTCCGTCGCCGACAATACCAACCGTCCACCAAGCACTTTGCCAGCACTGCAGTCGTACTCGTGGTGTTTTTAACGTAACCTTTTTCCTTTGGGTTACAAAGCCTCATGACATGGGAAGCCACCGGCATACCAGACGCCCAAGCCTATATATATGTAACCGGAATGTGTGCTACTTTGTTCTCGCCCTCTCCTACAGGTGACGAATCAGGAGCTCCGACTTACGTGCCGTGTACGATGTCGTCAAAGCTCCGGCCTCTCCGACTGATGAGGATCGTTGTCGCCATCCTAGCGACGGCCGTGCTCGGCGCAGCAACTGATCCGTCCATTGGGGTTACCCCCATCGCCCAAGAATCGTTCTCAGTGGAGTACTTCACGTGTGCTGACGCTCTCAGGATGCTGCCGGCCAGCATGGAATCACCTGTGATACTGCAAATATTTAACGAGGAGTACTTGGAGGTGCAAGAGAATTTCTTGTTGTATATGAGACAGAATGCGCCTCAGCGACTCGGCAGCATGTTCCTCGTCTGCTTGGACGAGGGATCCGCATCCAGGATGGATGCTTTATTTGGGCTCCCCTGTCTTACGATCAAGGGCGTGACCACCAGACGTCTTCTACTGGCAACCAGGGTGAAGATGATCACGTGCTTGGTGCAGGGAGGGCATGATGTCCTCGTGTCCGACAATGACGCCGTGTGGTTGGGCGACCCAATCCCAGATTTACGCACGATTGAGGGCGATATGCTTTTCCAGCGGGGTACTTTCCCTAAAAAATACGGAGATCCCATTCACGGGCAGACGTTGTGCGACGGGTTCGCTTTGTATCGGGCGGGCGGCGAGGGCATGAGTAAGTTTCTGGAACTCCTGACAGAGATGCTCGTCGATAAGAAGTCAGATCAAGCGTCCCATAACAAGGTGGCATATCAGCTCCACCTCGAATGGGATTACAATACGAGTAGAAGCGACATGAGGCTGTACGACAGCACAGGAGTTGGACGAGGGGTCTTGACGGCCCTACCTGGCCCCTTCGTTGTGGCGTTGTTGCCTCACAACAAGTACACTCGTAAGTGCGACAAGACACCCATCTCAGCAGAGACAATCGTCGCCCATTGCGTCGTGTCTCGCAAACAGAGGGTAGACGCGATGAAAAAAGCAAAGCTGTGGTTTAAAGACCAAAAACTACCGTGAGGATCCGTAGATCTAGGGACTGGGGGGATTTGCCTCGGGAAAAGTCTGACATAACTGGAGCCTCTTGGAGGGCGTTTTCTGCGTATCACCGGTTCGGTTGCGTTTTTTTGTTTCATGCCCGATTCAGCTTCACGTTTGGCGCTGCTGATGTTTATGGTGCAATGCCATCGGTGTGTTTCGAGCACGCCGATGTTGGGAGGTAAACGAGGCGCGAGGTCGTGAGGCGCGTTCGTTCACTGGCGTTACAATTTGATGAGATGGCACAAAATGAAGCAGTGAATGTCTTCAACTTGCCGGTTTGCAGACGATATAGACAAGTGTGGCTTTCTCGTCGAACCAAACTTCATGGCGAAGGTGCGATGTGTCTGCACATGCTTGGTTGCTGGTGTTTGCTGGCCGCTAGAGGGACGACAGGACGGGCAGCGCTACCCTTCCTCGGGGGAGACATATCCCTATTGTGGTACACTTGGGGGGGCGTTCAAGTTTCGTGCGAGCGTGGCAATGTTGTTCGAGTTTGTAGTATATTTTCGACTCGTCTCCACCCGCGATTGTAACCGCTTAGCCGGCGTCCACGGTGTCCGCCCCGTAAAGCGTCGCAACTGCTTAGGCCGAGATGGAGAGTTCGAGCGCCCCGCGGGACGTCTTCTTGTCTGAGCATTGACGCAGGATCTACTGTTTACCTGGTGGCGTATTTGTGCATGATTGAACCCGAGTTAACGAACAAAGAGCACGCCGAACCCTTTTCGCGGTAAAAATGAAGGCACTCGCAGGGAAAGGGGGTGCCTGCTGCGTTACGCCAGGTGTGCGTCTTCAAAGAGAGGGAGCTGGAGACAATACAGAAGTGCAAAGACATGTTGTAAGACCCACTCACAATCCGCCTCGTGTTACGAAGTGAGTAAAAGTCGGTGTTTACGTCAGCACCAGTCTAAATCCACTAAATCACCACCCGCTGGGTACGATCGAGTGTGACCGTGTTGGTATTCAAATGTGACCGTTGGTATTTATTGATACGACCTCGGGCTCATTCCAGAGCCTAGCACAGGCGGGCAGGGTCAGGGAGCTGGAGCGCTGCTCATGGAGACATAAACCACGTAGTTAAGTATATATATATTATCGTCGGACCTCGCAGGCCACCATCGAGGCGTAGCGAGCAAGTCAAGCAGTCAAGTCAGGGAAGTCACCAGCAAGCACGAGACCTCACAGATGGAGAAAGCCTCATCAAGTATATGAACTCCCTAATATATGAAACCGTCATCATACCTGCTGTATCGAGTACCAAGCACAATCAATAGTATTCAAGACCCAAACTATGGTTGTCGGGCTGAGAATATTTGAAGTGTTTGGCAAAGCAAGGTATTCCAATCGCATTATTCGGTCGATAAGACTAGAGCCTCATCGATGGAAGGTAAGTTCATGGTGCCCACCCACGTAGGATAAGCGTACCTTCTAGTTTCTTCGATTTATAAGACGTGTAGTATACATCTCTACTAATACGCAGCGTGTACCTATCCGACGTACACCAAAAGTACCTTCTATGACATGTACCGTAGTAGTCTAAATCCCTATCAACATTGTGTACTCATCCATGTGCACTAAAAGTAGCGTGGAAATGCAATGGGCGATTTGTTGCGAACGTAAAGGAGTGAGCGCTGTTTACATTCCGACACACATGTAGGCGACGAGCAAGCCGTACTTACATATCAAAACATGAAGACGAGACACATGCTGCAGTAGCCTGCATGCAGGTGCACCATGTTAATAAGGTTTAGCCTTCTGAGGGTGGTGGTCACTTGAGGAGCTCTGTACCTCACCCAAAAATCGATTTTGGAGGAAACTTCAAGTAAGTGCTACCCGATGGAAACTATGATGGCCTGACTGTACACTGAAAAATATTGCAAATCAAGCCCGAAATACCGACGAATTTGGGTTAAGGAGCCCGATCATTCAGAAACAAAATCGGGCAAAAGTGCTACCTATATAGTAGCACGCGTCATGACACGTAGGAATTGGAACGAGTATGCCTTATAGTCTCCGGCTAGACGCGCCTTCGAGTGTCGGCGGTTGATGACATATGAAGGGGCGGGTGGGAGGACAGGTTTGGTCGCTGTCGTGCCCAAGCCGTGCGTGGTCAAGGAGAAACAAGTGGAGCAAGATTGAGGGGCTCTGGCTTCTCTTCTGCGCAGCTCTGGTCGACGTGTCCGATAATATATACACGTATAAAGTTCGTCGGGTTGTAATAATAAACATGCAAGCGACATTTTCTTTTCGCGACATTGCGAGACACCTATTATATCTATTTCGAGATAACTCGATCAGGAGCCACTTCGTCGTGGGGTCGAAAACGCTCCATGGGGCACCACTCGTCTCACAAACGACGGATGACCGGGGTGTCAGAAATAGAGGGAGAGGAAAACTTGGCGGGCGCGGATTCGATAGTGACATAGTCAAGCTGCGCTCGGTGCGCGTAGTAGGTAGCTAGCTTCCTGTTGATCCCCCGTTGACAAAAATGAGGTGATGTTGCGTTATTGTACACATGGGAAGGGATGATACATACTCTTGTTTATTGCGCCATATTGTTTCAAGCCCATGGAAACGAAAACCGCGACCCGCAGTACAACATACAAACGACGCGTGCTAAGGTAGAGGTAGCACTTTTTGGCTGAATCGTTCTCTGAACGATCGGGCTCCTGAACCCAAAGTCGTCGAACTTTCATTTTTAAAAATACAGTACATATATTTCGAACGCACACTGTCGGGGGCCCGGGGGGGGGGGGGTTCGGGGGGGGGCGCATCGCCCCCCCTCGACACTGCTATTGCATCCAAGCTCTGTTCGGCTGCCGTGCCAACCTAGCACTATACTGCTATTTGCGTCCAAGGTCTGGTACCGCATTTCGAACTGTACTTGTCGTCTTCCTGTCTCTGCTGCTGCTGCTGCTGCTGCTGCACATCATCATTCATGAGGCTGCTGTTGCGAGCTGTACTCGTCGTCTTCCTGTCTCTGCTGCTGCTGCAGCAGCACTGACGTAGTACTTACTGCTGCTGTGGGTGTGTACTATGAACCTACGTATGTTTCCTCGTTGCTGGTCTCTGGGCGACGCTTTACAGACAAATATTTTACTTCGTTGTGCCCTGGGCCACGGAAAGAAATTCCCTTCTGAAAAACGCCGCCTACTAGAAGATAAACCCCATTCGGCTGCTGTTGCGAGCTGTACTCATCGTCTTCCTGTCTCTGCTGCTGCAGCACTCTCCAACACAGCATTCATTCGACTGCTGTTGCGAGCTGTACTCGTCGTCTTCCTGTCTCTGCTGCTGCACACTCTGCAACACAGCATTCATTCGACTGCTGTTGCGAGCTGTACTCGTCGTCTTCCTGTCTCTGCTGCTGCTGCGGCACTCATTGCTGCTGTGGGTGTGTGCTATGAACCTTCGTGTGTCTCCTCGTTGCTGGTCTCTGGGCCACGCTATACGGACAAATATTCCCAGTGACTTTAGTTACTGGGCTCTGTCGCGGAAATTATTTAATTTCCCAAATCCCCTGCCTTTCAACTCTGTTTCGAGGTCTAATTCCATCTTTTTTTAGTAATCCCCTCCCCTACTTAGTTCGACTCCAAACATGATTTGGCTCTGTAGCCCATCAACCCATCTACGCCATCTTGTACCTGGTATAAAAACATGGATCTGTGACATTTGGCTAGATAAAGTTATACCGATTCAGTACTTAACCTAGCTTGGTAGTATAGCTCTGGGTCGAGTCGGTTATCGTTACGGGCGAACTTGTACTGAGCTTTACATCGGATGTAATAATGTGTGCCCATCATATGCCCGCCAGTAACCTTATGCAAGTAAGTACAGTTGTGCAAAGCGACGGCGGCGCAGGCGAGGTGATACACGCTGCGTTGTGCGCTAGCACCTGACGATAACGTGGAGGACGGCTGCTGCTGCTGCTGCTGCTACTCCGTGCTCCAAGCTCGTGGCCTTCGACATGCCTGCCTGCACGCATAACGTGCTCTGATAACGTGATCACGGCAGAAGCGGTGAGGTGGAATCAGAAAGGCAACGCAGTGGTGGACAAACACTGTTAGTGGATCTTCCTAAGGTAGCTAATTAGGCACTCTGATTGGCCAAGCAAGCACTGACCACTGGCATAGGATTCGGGTTAGGGTTTTTAGGGCTAGGGTTCGATCTGAGCGTCACACTACTACTACCAAGACAAAACCCCCATTCTAAAGATCCAATATCCCCCTTTGTCCACCCCTTAGGCAACGTTACAGCAGCATGCCCGCGAACGCTGCACAAACACCATCCACGATCGCACCTAGTCTCCGTGTCGAGGAGTGTCCTCGGTATCAAGCGCCACAAACAAAGCCTCTCAGCTGCGCGTGTAGGTTGTACGAGCTAATTTCTGGTGTTGCCCAACTCGAGCAGGCGTGGAGAGGGGGCATAACAAAACGTCCCCGCACACGTATGGCCTGCGAAACATAGAGAACTCCAAAATTGAGCGCGTGGTATTAATAGTGGGAGGACGGAGAATGGAAGAAGAACTACGATACTGATAACCCAACAACGCGGCCCAAACCCTGTATATAGCTGTTTCTTCGAGCGACCCCCTCGTGGCGGCCCATCGTGACGTGAAGTAATCTGGTGAGCTCATCGGTGGGGTGTGTAGGTACCTTTAGAACCGAGTGGTGTTCTTCCTTGTCCATCTGAACTCAAATGAGTCGTCCTAAATGTACGAGGTAAACCGTCTCACGTCTCACGCCAAGAGAAACTGCTTTCAACGACCGGCCCCAAGCCATCGAAGGGTAACACGTCTTGCCGCTCGACACAAAATATGCAGTGCTTTGTGACACAGCTTGCCACGCTGAACGCAAGCTGCTTTTTGTTGGTTTGTTTTGGCCACACTGGGTCACAGCTGGTTTTATCCTGGGTTGTTCACGGGTCATGGCCCCGACTTGCCGCGGGTCGCGTCAGGAGTTCCAGAATCTCACGGGTCGTGTCGGGTCAAGAGGTTGTTCCAAATCTCACAGGTCAGGCTGTGTCGTATCTGGGTTTGAAATAGTTATAGCGCGCAGAGAGGTTGCTCTGCACGCGGGTCCCAGTGACACTTTGCCACCATTGATATCATCGTAATCGTGATGCGGTCCTACAGCAGTACGAGTACTTACTATCAATGCTATTGTGCAGTTCGAGTACCCTGAATAAAATATATTACCTGTAGTACGTATCGGTACTTTCCACGATCAACGGCCACAGCGTGAACGGTCTGAAGCCCCGACCCACTCCCCGCCGCCCCGCCTGTCTGTGAAGTTTTGTGGTAATAGCACTCGTATGACATTACTATCAATGCTATTGTGCAGTTCGAGTACCCTGAATAAAATATATTACCTGTAGTACGTATCGGTACTTTCCACGATCAACGGCCACAGCGTTAACGGTCTGAAGCCCCGACCCACTCCCCGCCGCCCCGCCTGTCTGTGAAGTTTTGTGATAATAGCACTCGTACGACATTCAATCCGCAATCAATAATCAATCAATCGTATTAATAGTATGAACGACTGCTTCTGCTGCTGGATCATGCTGCTACGACGTACCAGGTACTGCACTACTACTACCGTGTGTCGTCTGTGTGTCAGTGGGTCTACCCCCTCCATCTTGCTGCAATGATTTGTACTCGAAAAACAAGAACTATCTGCTGCTGCTTACTTACTACATCTATCTATTATATATAGTTCGTCTGATGCCCACAAAACAATACTTTGATCAAGTGATATTTGATGCCCACTTTATCATAGCAGCTTAGAGTGGAGCAAAAGCAAAAACAAAAAAAAATCCATTTCTTTCTCCCACACATTCAAAGCACGCTTCTCCCTACGCCAGCATGCCCGGCACCGTCTTCTTACGTCGTAGGCTGGCACACTGTAGTGCAACTCGTACGTGCGCCGTGCTTGTCGTCGTGGCCAAAGCGATTCGCGGCTGCTCTACGTACGAGTATTGCAGCAGTGCGGTAGATTGTATCGTCCATTGTCGCTCTGGTCGCCTACGTACTCGCACTTGACTCGCATCGTATTCCACCCCATACCAGGTACCAGGTAGCAGGTACCAGAGAGCACCAACAGCCGTCCTCAAGTCAAGCACCGCCACCACCACCACCACCACCAGCTGATCACCAGCAGCAGCAGAAACGTGTCGCTGGTGGTGGTGGTGGTGGTGGTGGTGGTGGTGGTTTGGTTTGGTTTTGCAACAAATCTCGATCACTCTCCAAGGAGGGATGGCAAGAAATAGACCATTTTGTCGAATGCGGCGCAATACGATATGATACCAGGTACCGTGGTATCACATACCAGGCTAGACCGTGCCGCGAGAGACCATCATAGCTCTTCGACGATACACCACGTTCAGAGCGATGCTCAGGTGACATGCTCACATGACGTTGTCATGAGCCTACATCATGCTGTCACTATGCTGTCTGTGCACGTACGTACGTACGTACATACAATGTGCCTGTTGTATATACGTGCGTACGAAAAATGTGTTAACTCCGTATTAATAGTAGGCTGCTGCAGCAGTACGTATTTCTATGGTCCGTGCAGGACAATATGTACATTTTATTTTCGATCAATAACTTTAGAAATACTGCGAACTGGAAAACCTTTCGCGATGACCGCGAGACAGCCGACAACAACAAACAACGTGCTCTCAGGAAGCAGCCAGCCCCACCTGGCCACATCTATTATAAATATGTTTTCCATCAAACAACCACACTCGGAGTATTGAGTATTTTTCGTACTCCGAGTACTGAGAGTATTAGAAGAGTACTGATGGCCTAAATACTCGGAGTACTTGAAGTATGAGCAGTACTTAAGGCCCAAATACTCCGAGTACTGGGAGTATGAGCAGTATTTATACTCGAGTACAAGCAGTATGATAGTGGAGTAAAATCATCTAAATTACTCCGAGTACTCCCGAGTATCGAAAGTATTGGACACCGAAATACTGCGAATACGCAAAGTACCTAAATTATGTTTTTCTCGAAAATACTCTTGATATTGATACTCCGAGGTAATGGGAGCATCTGTGAATTTTGAAATGCTATAAACGCCAGTTACATACTCCCAGAACCTGGGAGGAATGACGGCCGAGTCTTTAAAATGATGCAAAGATGCTCCTAACGTACTTCACACTCCGAGTATACTCCGAGTATCGAGTACATTTCGTACTCCGAGTACTTAAGAGTATTAGAGTACTGGCGGCCTGAATACTCGGAGTACTTGGAGTATGAGCAGTACTGAAGCCCCAAATACTCGGAGTACAAGGAGTACCCGCAGTATCGGACCCCGAAATACTCCGAGTACAAGCAGTATCGAGAGTGTGCATACTCGAAATACTCCGAGTACGAGCAGTATCCCGGAGTATCGAACCTCAAAATACTCCGAGTAGGCGAAGTACCTGAAGTATTTTATCTCCAAAACTCCTTACTTTACTCCAAGGTACTCGGAGCATCTTCTGTGGAATATTCGTACGAGTAGTCAATTTGTTTCCTACTGATTCCTACATATTATATTTAATTTGAGCCTCTGTCATCTCCATTACTACTTGCTTTAATGGCCCTACCGCCCCCACCGGCGGTTAGGCTCTGTTATTTCCTAGATTATATTTAGATACGCCTGACGCACTTCCTCTACTTACCTCTATCCATGACTATATTCCATTAGTATACAGCAGGGTTCGAATTAGTGCTCCAGCAACATGTGCGCGTAGCGCACATCGGGCATATTTGGATGTGCGCGTAGCGCACACCGAGCCGGAGGCGAGGTGCGCTCTCCGCAGGGGCCCCCGGGAGGGCCCCCGGAGGGCCCCCCGGGAGGGCCCCCGGAGGGCCCCCGGAGGGCCCCCGGAGGGCCGCCGGCGAAAAAATGTTGGACGTATGTGCGTAAATGTACTCAAAATGTGCGTCTCATTCGCTCGTCTTGCAAATAACACACAGACAAGCACAGTCTCTGTATTTTCGATCCTTTCAAGCCTTGTTTTATCCACGGACATACCAAACCGTCAGAAATTTGAACTCAGTGCCCTCAAAAAAGAAAGCCACAAACAAATTCAGCAGGAAATTGTCGAATAAATCACAAGAAAAAGGCCTAAAACAAATTTTGCCTGCGGCGAAATCGGACCCAAACAAAATTACGCCTGCGGGGAAAGTAGGCCCCGAAATTTGTTTTCGCCCACGGCGAAGTGGCCCCGCACAATTTTATGGCCTGCGGCCAAAGAGTGTGCGGGGGCCTAAAGAAGATGTGCGCAAAGCCGCACATCTACTGTTTGTTTTGTGCGCTAAAGCTGATATTTCAGATTTTTGGTGCAATTGCGCACGTTTCACCAACTAATTCGAACCCTGGTAAATAGAGANGAGAGGAAATCCTTTGACTCGTACACGGGGTTTGTCGGCTGGGCGGGGAGCGGGTCGGGGCGCTGCCCCGACCCGCTTCCGCCGCAAAAGTTTGTAATGTGTAGCGACAAGAATACTCTTCTTGCCCTTGTACGCCTGTACGAATAATACGTACTGCATTCAATTCGCCATCAATCGCATCAATCGTAAATATTCCGTGTGTGTGTACGTACTAATACGTACGAGTACGAGTACAGCAGTCGTGCAGCATGTCAAGATGTCAAGTGTCAAGTATGTGATGCGGAGCGGCGTAACTTGTTGTGTCGTTTCATTTGGCGTTACATTTCGCACGAACATCATGGATCATGGACCATGGACCATGGATCACATGGATCATGAAATCGTGGATAGACTCGGACTCTCTCCCAAGCAAGGCATGGGCCATGCGCCATAGAGAGCACGACGATTGGTTGTGTGCTTCGCATGACACACACGAACGACCGTTTGATCCACTCCGCTTCCTGGCAATTCCATTCAACAATATTTCACGGACGCGCATACACCGGGTTGCTAGCTGGGCGGGGCACGGGGGTTGGGGCTGCGCCCCGACCCGCTCCGCACCGCCTCGCCTGTGAAGTATCATGTATTGTTGTAGCTTGTACGTACAGTAGCTATGCCTGGTATTCATCATGTACATACAGCAGCTTTTGTAATGTTGCCTGACGTTATGAGCAGCGTCCTCCAGGTATGTATGTATGTGCTCGTCAGGTGCTTGCGCACAACGCAGCTTAAATCAGCGTCCTCCACATTAATTATCGTCGGGTGCTACCGCACAGATCATGAAATCGTGGATAGACTCGGACTCTCTCCCAAGGCATGGGCTAAGCACGACAATTGGTTTTGTGCTTCGCATGACACACGTGAACGACCGTCTGACCCACTCCGCTTCCTGGCAATTCCATTCAAACAATATTTCACGGACGCGCATACACAGGGTTGCTAGTGGGCGGGGCACGGGGTCGGGCCGCCCCGACCCGCTCCGCACCGCCTCGCCTGTGAAGTATTATGTATTGTTGTAGCTTGTACGCAGTAGCTATGCCTGGTATTCATCATGTACAACAGCAGCTTTTGTAATGTTGCCTGACGTTATTGAGCAGCGTCCTCCATCTATGTATGTATGTGCTGTCAGGTGCTTGGCACAACGCAGCTTAAATCAGCGTCCTCCACATTAATTATCGTCGGGTGCTACCGCACAACGCAGCGTATACTCACCTCGGCTCAGCAGCAGCAGCAGCAGCAGCAGCAGCACGCTGCTGCAGAGTCCTCCACGTTATCGTCAGGTGGCTGCGCCGTCGCTTTGCACAGCAGTTGCACTCCCCATGTAAAGCTCAGTACAAGTTCGCCGTCACGATAACCGCCTCGACCCAGAGCTATACTACCAAGCTAGGTTAAGTATTGAATCGTATAACTTTATCTAGCCAAATGTCACAGATCCATATTTTTATACCAGGTACAACATGGCGTAGATGGATTGATGGGCTACAGAGCCAAATCGTGTTTGGAGTCGAACTAAGTAGGGGAGGGGATTACTAAAAAAAGATGGAATTAGACCTCGAAACAGAGTTGAAAGGCAGGGGATTTGGGAAATTAAATAATTTCCGCGACAGAGCCCAGTAACTAAAGTCACTGGGAATATGTTTCCGTATAGCGTGGCCCAGATACCAGCAACGAGGAAACATACGAAGATTCATAGCACACACCCACAGCAGCAATGAGTGCCGCAGCAGCAGCAGAGACAGGAAGACGACGAGTACAGCTCGCAACAGCAGTCGAATGAATGCTGTGTTGCAGAGTGTGCAGCAGCAGAGACAGGAAGACGACGAGTACAGCTCGCAACAGCAGTCGAATGAATGCTGTGTTGGAGAGTGCTGCAGCAGCAGAGACAGGAAGACGATGAGTACAGCTCGCAACAGCAGCCGAATGGGGTTTATCTTCTAGTAGGCGGCGTTTTTCAGAAGGGAATTTCTTTCCGTGGCCCAGGGCACAACGAAGTAAAATATTTGTCTGTAAAGCGTCGCCCAGAGACCAGCAACGAGGAAACATACGTAGGTTCATAGTACACACCCACAGCAGCAGTAAGTACTACGTCAGTGCTGCTGCAGCAGCAGCAGAGACAGGAAGACGACGAGTACAGCTCGCAACAGCAGCCTCATGAATGATGATGTGCAGCAGCAGCAGCAGCAGCAGCAGAGACAGGAAGACGACAAGTACAGTTCGAAATGCGGTACCAGACCTTGGACGCAAATAGCAGTATAGTGCTAGGTTGGCACGGCAGCCGAACAGAGCTTGGATGCAATAGCAGTGTCGAGGGGGGGCGATGCGCCCCCCCCCGAACCCCCATGTTTCTCCATGTTTCTCCCCCTTTCTTGTGTCTACGACGGTAATATATATACATCACGTGGAGCTTCTACTTCCTTCCCCGACCCAGAGTACCCCTCCAGGGATCACTTGAACACGCTAGCGTCTGTTTCAATTGGCACGGCTCGCTGGTTGGGTATCAGTCGGGAGAGCTCAAGGACGAGCTGATTGTTTTGTATTCCGGATGGAGAGTTCAGAGGGACTTTCACCGAGCAGCGGCTTCATCGATGATGAGGCCAGCTGGGCCAGGCGAGCTGAAGAAGCTACGGCAGCCGCAGAGGCGGCGAGCATCGCAACGGCAGAGGCCGCGGGAACAGCTCATAGCGCAGGAGCGCGAACAAAGTCTCTAGAGGGAGCACGAGGCCAGGCGAGCTGAAGAATCTACGGCAGCCGCAGAGGCGGCGAGCATCGCCACGGCAGAGGCCGCGGGAACAGCTCATAGCGCAGGAGCGCGAACAGAGTCTCCGGAGGGAGCACGAGGCCAGGTAGCTGAAGAAGCTACGGCAACCGCAGAGGCGGCGAGCATCGCCACGGCAAAGGCCGCGGGAACAGCTCATAGCGCAGGGGCGCGAACAAAGTCTCCAGAGGGAGCACGAGGCCAGGTAGCTGAAGAAGCTACGGCAGCCGCAGAGGCGGCGAGCGTCGCCGCGTCGGAGGCCGCGGGAACAGCTTACAGCGCAGGAGCGCGCAACAAGTCTCCAGAGGGAGCAAAAGGGCCACCAAGGCAATTAGTCTCCGCGGCCAGAGGGTACGGGAGCAACAGGCGGCGATGAAGAAATCGAGCTTGAATTAAAAATTGTGGAGATGGAGATTCGGGCAGAAATCCGAGAGGAGGAAAGGATGAGGAGTGAGAGGAATCAGCAACAGCGGGAAGATAGGCGGCAGCAGCAGGAGGAATGGATGCAGCAGCAGCAGGAGGAGGATAAAAGGCAACAGCAAGAGGAATGGATGCAGCAGCAGCAGGAGGAGGATATATGGCAACAGCAAGATATATGGTTCGAGCAGCAGGAGTGTCTACACCAGCAACAAGACAAACTCCAACGGCAACAGGAGCATCGCCAGCAGGCACTATTTAGTGCCAAGCCGATTGTACTTACGGGAGGCGAAAACGGGGAGTCTATCTGCGATTACTCGTATGCGATATCTGCATTTTCGTATACGGAAGTCAATGCCCAGCAGCAGCAGCAGCAACAGCCGTACCAGCAGCAGCAACAGCAGTACCAGCAGCCGCAACAGCAGCAATAACAGCAGCAGCAGTGGCAACAACTCGAGCAGCAGCGGCAACAACTCGAGCAGCAGCAGCAACAATTCCAACAACAACAACAACAACAACAGCACCAGCAGCAGTCGACGGGCGAAGAGCAGGAAAAAGCTTGTAGTGGCAGGGGGTTTCAGGAGAAGGAGCATAGAGTAAGTGCGAGAGACGAAGTGGATGTCGTTGCGATGGGCAAGGAGCAGGAAAATCAGCCGCTGCCACTGCCGCCGACGCCTCCGCCCCCGCCGCCGCCACCGTCGCCACCCGCGGTAGGCATGCGCTTAGGCGCCGAGGCGGAGCAGCTCGCCCTGTCAGTGGAGAGTCGCCTAGTACTGGCACACCGAGCCCTGGTACGATACGAGAAACGGAAGGAGGAGGAGGAGGAGGAAGAGCGAGAACAAGAGGAGGGGGATGATGCGGGAAGCACTAAGAAAGAAGAGGAAAGGAGTACCCCCACTATGATGAAGGGGTGATCGGAGCCGAGGACGGCCAAGGGGAGGAGGAGAGCAAGAGGGGAGAATGGCAAAGGAGGCGGGCCCCGTGTGGCTGGCCGGGGTTCGGTGCGGAGGCTGCTCTGGAGAACCAGGCCAAAGCCAGCCCGGGCGAGGCACAAAGCGATCGAGAGCTGGAAGCTGGAAGATTCATGAAGAACAACAGGTTCTTAATTTTGTTGGATTATTTGGTTTTCTTCGTTCACGTATTTTTATGAGGCGGCAAAAGCATCACAGCAGTATCGATACCCTTGTTTGGCAGTAGTAGGTTTTGTTATTTACAGACTGCCCTCGAAACTGACTGCTGTGGTCTGCCCCCCCCCCCCCCCCCCCAGATCGCACGTTGAGGTTGACATGTTTTGATGTGGGTAAGGTGTGTTGCGTCAAGGATAGCTTGCCGACCACCTGCTATCCGTCACTGTTCAATACCCCGCTACCCGCATAGCCTACTGCCCGTGCTGATGCTGCTGCTGTTTTTGATTGTGTTTTGTTTGTTTGTTTGTTTTTTGGCCGTATGCCCCGTATTTACAGATCCCTGGTAGATTATGGCCATTATTTGGATCTTCAGTGATAACCCGATCCAACATTTGCGTGATTTTGGCATGCATGAAAATGAAGTACACTCCCCCTGCCCCCCCTTTTTTTGTTGGTAAACTTGACGGCAGTAGGGAGGCTCAGAGTGAAGGTCTTATTGGGGAGAGCAGGTCTGGGAGGCCCAACGATGGAGTAGCTGCTGTAGAGCATGCAATATCTGTACCAACGCATATTTTTTTTTCTGTTGGCGGACATCCTTATTTTTGAGTTTGTGGCCACAGCATTTATAATTACAACAGCAGTATGATACTTGCCACCTACGGACGTGCACGACATGATGAGTACACCCCCCCCGCCGAGTTTTGTGGCCGTGCAACCCCCCCCCCCGCCCCGTCCTGATTACGCGGGCCCTGGCAGGGAGGCTTGGGTATATAGGATACTTATTTATACCAGTGCCCGGTTTTCATTGAGAGTTCGTTCTCTCTGAGAGTTAATATATTATTGATGGGTCGAAAGATGCCACAGAATATCATACGTACGTGGTCTCTGAGGAATTAAAATATGGTGTATACGAACATTAATGCAGGTCGACCGAATACGTACGTCATCTGCGGAGTTGAAAGATGTTTGTATACGGACATACATGAAGGTCGACCGAATACGTACGTGATCTGCGAAATTGAAAGATATTCATGGAGGTCGACCGAATACGTACGTACGTGTACGTACGTGATCTGAAGACTGGCGCAAGTTTGTTCGGTACGTACATGTACGTACGTGATCTGAAGACTGGCAAGTTTGTTCGGTGATGTATAGGAATGCTGATTTCTTGACGATGCCGATTGATTGGATTTAGTGTGTTTGTTCCCCGTACAGAGGCAACTGCTATTTAGCTTTTAGTTTTCGGAATCTATAAAATATGATGAGTGATTTCAAAGTAGCTAGGACGTTGTGAATTTTGAGTGTTTGCAATTTGAACGAACGGAGTGTTTTCGGACGCAGGGAGACTATTTTGATTTTTGTGTTCTTGTCGTAGTCGACAGGACTACTTTTTGTTTTGTTTGCCTGAGCGCTGATTTATTTCTGAGAGAGGATGTTTTTCGGCAGTTGATTAATTTCTGAGAGTTCATTTTTCTGAGAGTTGATTTATTTCTGAGAGTTGATTTTTCCGAGAGTTGATTTTTCTGAGAGTGATTTTTCCGAGAAATGTTTGAGGCTTGAGGTTCTGATTTTCGGACATTTATCCGGTGTTGAATACCATTTTTATCCAAGCTGATGACCTCAACGAAGGGAAGGCTGGGTAGTTTTTGGTTTTTCACTGAGTATGATATTTTTGTTTGTTTTGGTGATCTTGACGTACCACTATTGTATCCTGAGGTATTATGTGTCATCCTATTCACCAAGTAGAAAGCAGGGAGGCTGTTCAGAGTGCTAACGTACTTGGTGCAGGGATATTTATGTAACGGTATTTGGGAGTTCCACAGAGGAAATATGCGTGTTTCTCTGTGGAGCACTTGGAGGTTTAGTGCGATTTATATCGTACCACTCTATGTTTCTCCATGTTTCTCCCCCTTTCTTGTGTCTACGACGGTAATATATATACATCACGTGGAGCTTCTACTTCCTTCCCCGACCCAGAGTACCCCTCCAGGGGTCACTTGAACATTCCTGTCTCTGCTGCTGCTGCTGCACACTCTCTAACACATCATTCATGAGGCTGCTGTTGCGAGCTGTACTCGTCGTCTTCCTGTCTCTGCTGCTGCTGGAGCAGCACTCTCCAACACATCATTCATTTGGCTGCTGTTGCGAGCTGTACTCGTCGTCTTCCTGTCTCTGCTGCTGCTGCGGCACTCATTGCTGCTGTGGGTGTGTGCTATGAACCTTCGTGTGTTTCCTTGTTGCTGGTCTCTGGGCCACGCTATACGGACAAATATTTCTCTTCGTTGTGCCCTGGGCCACGGAAAGAAATTCCCTTCTGAAAAACGCCGCCTACTAGAAGATAAACACCAAATTTCAAACAGCGCTGTTCCGCAACGTACATCCTCTCGCCCTCGGCACATACATCCACTCGCACCGCGCACACCGCACGCCCACTACCTCTGTCCCAAGTTGGGCACCCCTCCGTCTGGTGGGTGTTCTGTTGCGTATAACTACTCCCTTCTTTGTGGCCTTCGATTTCATCCTGTCCGTGGTCTGCCGTGTGTGTATCCGGCGGCGGCGTGTGTGTGATTCTGCAGCAGCTGCCTTCTTCTTCTACTTCAGCTGCCGCCTCGCTGCTGTGGCTGCTCCTCTCTTGCGACTGCTGTGGGTGACTGCTATGACCCTTCGTGTGGTTCCTCGTATTAGACTTCTGTTGGTCTTCGGTTGCGTGTTCTTCGCCGTCTTCAAACCTTCCGGCGTACCACCTCCTGGTGCTGAGTCGGAATATCTGCCCTGCATGCAGCAGACCGTCCTTCCAGTACGGTACCTCGATGACTGGGGAGACCACCTCTTCCATCACACGCTCACACGACTCACCCAGCGTCTTCGTTTGGGAGCTTTACTGCATCCTGCAACCTTGCGAGGACAACTCACATGTGGCCATTCGGCTATTCGCCAAGGTCGAAAATATTTCGACCTTCCGGAAGGTGTATACTTGGAAAGGTAGTCCCCTGATTTATCTGTGTAGCCGGAAAGGTCGTACTCATTTCAACCTTCCCGAGGTCAGTGCCTTAGCCAAGGTCGGCCCAAGTCAGGACTACCGTATCGCATACGAGGCCGCCATACCAACCGTTGTGCTTTCCCGAAATGATATTTGTGTGACGCACTATCACCTCGTAGCCTTTAACGTTCGGTTATTATCGTCCAATCTACTGAAACATGTTAAAGTGGAACGGCAGGTTTATACGTCACCGATAGCCGGCGGTCAAAGCAGAGCACCTAAGATCACGCATACACACAGCAGGAGGTACCTCTTGTAACACCACACGGAGGTTATTCCCTATCAAACTACCCGAGCGGCGTGGTGTTCCAGAACAAGGTGTCACAACTGTGACCCTCGGCTACGGCGCCGGTATCTTTGTGTGTAGCGCCTTGCGCTTAATCAGGTCTGCGATTCTTCTAACAGTGACATGGTCGAACCATGTATACATAAAGAAACTCACAAGGCAAATAATTAGTAATATATTGTATATTGTCCAAATTGCATTATCATTATCGTTTCCTGAGTCGTGGGAGAGAGGGGTTTCTCCCGTCGGCCATATACCTGTATCGCAGCTGCCCTGAGTATCTCGACCACCGTCTTTCACCGTCTCTCTCCCTACCATGATACCGGCCGGGTTCTTAACTAGTACGGCCTGCAGTTGTTTCGGGTGACCAAGGCTCCGAATGGTACAGTACAGTTCGACTCCTCCGATCTCACTCAAGTAAACCAGAACGGAAATAATGATCCGTGACCCCAGCTACTCGTGCCCCCCCCATCCCCCTTCGAAACAAACAATGGGGGGGGTGGGGCGGCAGAAAAGAAGGCACAAATGTCTGGCTTGGCTGGCCAAATCAGCGACTACCTGACGTTTGCCCGTGTTCGTTACAGGGCCTTGTGCTTGCTGGTACCCAACGTTGGGATGCTGACCTGCACGCGATGCATTTATCCAAACGACTGCGTGCGGGGCCATCCATCCCTGCACCAAACTTACTCTAGTCAAGCTACCAATACAGACATGCCTCATTATCTCTACCATTAAACCCTGATTTCTCCGTTACTTCGTGTTCAGAGTGCTAACGTACAGGGTGCAGGGATATTTATGTAACGGTATTTGGGAGTCCCACAGAGGAAATGTGCGTGTTTCTCTGTGGAGCACTTGGCGGTTTGGTGCGATTTCTATCGTACCACTCTATGTTTCTCCATGTTTCTCCCCCTTTCTTGTGTCTACGACGGTAATATACATACATCACGTGGAGCTTCTACTTCCTTCCCCGACCCAGAGTACCCCTCCAGGGGTCACCTTAACACGCTAGCGTCTGTCTCAATTGGAACGGCTCGCTGGTTGAGTATCAGTCGGGAGAGCTCAAGGACAAGCTGATCGTTTTGTATTTCGGATGGAGAGTGCAGAGGGACTGTCACGGAGCAGCGGCTTCATCGATGATGCGGCCCGCTGGGCCAGCCGAGTGAAGAAGCTACGGCAGCCGCAGAAGCGGCGAGCATCGCCGCGGTAAAGCCCGCGGGAATAGCTCATAGCGAAGGAGCGCAAACCAAGTCTCCAGAGGGAGCAAGAGGCCTAGAGGGCAACAAGTCGTCGCCAGAGGTCGATGCACAAGGCCACTTAGGCAACCAGTCTCCGCGGCCAGAGGGCACAGGAGCAGCAGGCGGTGAAGAGGAGGTCGCAAGCTTGAGAAGAAGACATATATAATTGGAGATTCAGATGGAACGGGAGGATAGGCAAGAGAGAGAGGAGTGGAGGCAGCGACATCAGGAGGCTAGATGGCAGCAACAGGAGAAGTGGTTTTAACAGAAGGAGTGTCTACAGCAGCAACAAGACCAGCAGTAGCAGCAGTACCAGCAGCAGCAGCAGCAGCAGTACCACACCGCAGCAGTACCAGAAACAGCAGTACCGACCGCAGCAGTACCAGCAGCAGCAGTACCAACAGCAGCAGTACCAGCAGGAGCAACAGCAGTACCAGCAGCAGAAACGCGAGCAACAGCAGCAGCAACAACTCCAGCGGCAACAACAGCACCAGCAGCAGCAGACGGGCGAGAAGCAGGAAAACCAGCCGCTGCCACTGCCTCCGCCGCCTCCGCCCCCGCCGCCTCCGCCGCCGCCACCGTCGCCACCCGCGGTAGGCATGCGCTTAGGCCCTGAGGCGGAGAAGCTCGCCCTGTCAGTGGAGAGTGTGGTACTGTGCAGCACCGAGCCTGGTATCATACGAGAAACGGAAGGAGGACGAGGAGGGGAAGAGCGAGAAGAAAGAAGGAGGGGATGATGGAGCACAAGAATACCGAAGGAGGAAAGAGTACCACCCACTGGATGAGGGGTGATTCGGAGCCGAGGACGGCCAAAGGGGAGAGGAGAGCAAGAGGGGAAAGGCAAAGGAGGCGGGCCCCGTATGGCTGGCCGGGGTTCGGTGACGGAGGCTGCTCTAAGAAGGACCAGGCCAAAGCCGCCCGGGCGAGGCACAAAGCGACGAGAGCTGGAAGCTGAAGAGCTTCATGAAGAACAACAGGTTCCTAATTTTGTTGGATTATTTGGTTTTCTTCGTTCACGTATTTTTATAGCGCAATATAGCATCACAGCAGTATCGATCGCCTTGTTTGGCAGTGTAGGTTACATGTTATTTACAGACTGCCCTCGAACGTGCTGCTGTGGTCTGCCCCCCCTCCCCCCCCCCCCAGATCGCACGTTGTGGTTGACATGTTTTGATGTGGGTAAGGGTGTTGCGTCAAGGATAGCTTGCCGACCACCTGCATCCGTCACTGTTCAATACCCCGCTACCCGCATAGCCTACTGCCCGTGCTGATGCTGCTGCTGTTTTTGATTTGTGTTTTGTTTGTTGTGTTTGTTTTTGGCCGTATGCCTGTATTTACGATCCCTGGTAGATATGGCCATTATTTGGATCTTCAGTGATAACCCGATCCAATTTGCGTGATGTTGGCATGCATGAAAATGAAGTACACTCCCCCCTGCCCACCCCTTTTTTTGTTGTAAACGTGACGGCAGTAGGGAGGCTCAGAGTGAACGGTTTATTGGGGAGAGCAGGGTCTGGGACCCAACGATGGAGTAGCTGCTGTAGAGCAGCAATATCTGTACCAACGCATATTTTATTTTTCTGTTGGCGGACCCATTTATTTTTTAGATTCGTGGCCACAGCATGTATAATTACAACAGCAGTATGATACTTGTATCCCCCTACGGACGTGCACGACATGATGAGTACACCCCCCCCGCCGAGTTTTGTGGCCGTGCAACCCCCCCCCCGCCCCGTCCTGATTACGCGGGCCCTGGCAGGGAGGCTTGGGTATATAGGATACTTATGTATACCAGGTGCCCGGTTTCATTGAGTGTTCGTTCTCTCTGAGAGTTAATATTATTATTGATGGGTCGAAAATAAGCCACAGAATATCATACGTACGTGGTCTCGAGGAATTAAAATATGGTGTATACGAACATTATGCAGGTCGACCGAATACGTACGTGATCTGCGGAGTTGAGAGATGTTTGTATACGGCATACAAGTGATACGATGATGGYAGAAGTCTGGAAATCGATACGTGTCTTCTGAAGCGAATTTGAGTACATTACGTACGTGATCTGAAGACTGGCAAGTTTGTTCGTGTGTATAGGAATGCCTGATTTCTTGACGATGCCGATTGATTGGATTTAGTGTGTTTGTTCCCCGTACAGATTCGGCTATTCGCCAAGGTCGAAATTTTTCGACCTTCCGGAAGGTGTATCCTTGGAAAGGTAGTCCCCTGATTTATCTGCGTAGCCGGAAAGGTCGTACTCACTTCAACCTTCCCGAGGTCAGTGCCTTAGCCAAGGTCGGACCTAGCGTCATCACTACGGTTAGCGGGGTGTGGACGTTAGCGATGTTGGTACCCTGGAGATGACTACAATAAGCAGGGTTTGTACCCTGAAGATTGTCAAACTTATCGATGTTGCTTTTCATATACCCGGAAGAGTGGTGGCATTGGCGTTGTTGTAACTGTTACAACGAATTCAAGCACGACGCCTCTGCGGTATCAACAGGAGAAGGCAACTGCTATTTAGCTTTTAGTTTTCGGAATCTATAAAATATGATGAGTGATTTCAAAGTAGTTTGGATGTTGTGAACTTTGACTGTTTGCAATTTGAACGAACGGAATGTTTTTGGACGCAGGGAGGTTATTTTGATTTTTGTGTTCTTGGCGAAGTCGGCAGAACTAATTTTCTTTTTGTTTTCTTGAGGGTTGATTTTTCTGAGAATTGATTTCTTTCTGAGGGTTGATATTTCTGAGAGTTGATTTTTCCGAGAGTTGATTTTTCTGAGAGTTGATTTTTCTGATAATTGATTTTTCTTCTGAGGGTTGATATTTCTGAGAGTTGATTTTTCCGAGAGTTGATTATTTTCTGAGAGTTGATGTTTTCTGAGAGTTGCTTATTTTTGAGAATTTGTTTTTCTGAGAATTGTTCGGTCTTCTACATTATTTGCTTTTACAATGAAAGCGGGTGGAAACTTCCATGGAAGTTTCCATCACTTCCTCCATGGAAGCTTCCACCACTTCCATGGAAGCTTCCACCATTTCCATGGAAACACCCACCCGAATCCATGGAAGTGATGGAAGCTTCCATGAAAGTAGTGGAAGCTTCCATGGAAGCTTCCACAGAAGTACTTGAAATTTACATGGAAGCTTCCTCGGAAGCTTCCACCACTTCCATGGAAGCTGCTTTCATTCGAGCTTCCACGGAAGCAGTGGAAGCTTTCACGAAAAGTTTTGAGTACTTCCACTGAGGCTGTCGCCATCCCCGTGGAAGCTACTTCCATGGAAGCTTCCGGCTACTTCCATGAAAGCTTTCTTTATCCCTTCCATGGAAACTTCCCTAACCTAATTCCATGGAAGCTTTCACCACTTCATGGAAGACTTCAGCAACTTCCACGGAAAACGCTTTTGGAAGCTTCCATGTCCTCCATGACTTCCATCGAAGCTTGTATCACCTTACGCGACGTCTATCGAAGCTTTCAGAATTTTTCGCAAACCCCTTGTGTTTGCTTCCACGACTTCCATGGAAGCTTGTGGGAGCTTCCATGACTTCGCCGGAACGTGTGGGGTAGGCTTTTGAAAGCTTTGAAGGAAGGTACATATTTTATTGTCTTCGGTGGGAGAATGCGTCCTCATGCACACAGCTAACAGGACAGGAGCCCGCCTTGTTTGCGTCTTTTCAATCCGAGAGGTATACGTGGTCGATTGCCACAAACTCGACGTCTACATAATCGGCCGAGCTTGGGCTAACGAGTGTCCATACTCATGGTGATGTCGACTGGTGAGTATTTGCAAATGATAAAAGTGACGCACGCTATGAGAGAGGTAGAAATGTTCGAGGAAACGTGCCAATGTCTGCTAGGACAGTGAGCACTGTGGCGACGAGGATTTACTCGTGGACGCCATTAAAAATAACCCAAAGCCGCCGAAAAAGACGTACGCGTAGCTCGGTTGGGTTTTCATCATTTAAATGCGGTCCTCGCTAGTAATGAGGTGGAAAAGGTGTTGTAAACAGCCACAACTCCTTACGCCTTTCTGTCGACTTGGCATATTCAGGCATGTTTGTCGTAAATGTTTGCAACGCGGTTGCGTGTAGCACCAGGTCGGGGATCGAGTCACGTAGATAGATGTTTCAGTGCCGTCGCGTGTCCAGACGGTTGTCTCTGTCGTTACAAGCAGCGCTTGCACAATCCGACCTATGCGGTCTTAGTTTAGATGATTGCGTGCGATTTCAGGTAACAATGTAATAAACACGCATACCGTAGGAATTGGCACCTTCGAACGTGTTTATCGTCGTGTCATGACGCCTGCTTTGTAACAAGGCTCTTCTAGGCGTAGGGGGTGGGGGACGAAGGTGCAATGTACACGCCCCCTAGTCATAGTGTAGCCTGTATGTGTACTGTGTTATAGCGGTAGGTGGTCCTAAAAAAGAGTTGTAGTTTTTGGGGGCAGGGCTAAGGAGTTGAAATTAATGTGTTTATCAAACGACGACGTTGATATTCGGTTGTTGTTGCAACAGGTCTCATAGTGCCCACTAAACTCCAACTGATTACAATACACGAAGTGTCGGACGCTGGCCATTTACTTTCCTCATGCAGTCGCCACCTAGGTTGTCGTGGTTAAATATAAACAAGTTGGTCCTTTGGAGAGTGGCGGCGGGTTGGGGTTGGGGGAGTACGATTATACATCATTTGCATAGGATGGTTTGGGGTCAATTTTTTCCAAGGGTTGCCGAGTTCGCTTTGGCTTAAATATCACTCTATCGTCTATATCGGCGCCTGCGTGATGGTGGTTGTGTAACACCGTGGGCATTTTGGATGGGGCGGTGCGGTCGATTAAACGGTGGTTTATTGGTGGGGGGCGGTGTATTGTGTGCCTACCCCCAAAAAAAGGTTGATGCTGGAAGGGGTTGATATAGATGTGTGCATGCCGCTGCGTTGATTTTCTTGTGTTTGGTAGTTGTCAAAGAGGGATTATTCGTGTTTAGGTCGAATACATTTTTGTACGCTGGGAGGGGGCTGGGTAGTTGTTTATTGTCTTTTTAGTGTCCTAACGCGGTCGGCGCTTGTGTCATTGTCGTTAAGTGGTGGTCGTTGGGGAATACGGAGGGGGGGGGGGGGGGGCACAATGTTTTATTTTTCTAAACTTACGTCATTTGGGTCATGAACGCAATGTACGGTAGAGCTGAGAGGTGACACCATTCGTGTTATGAGGGTGGTCACGTGAGGACCTCGAGACAACACTAAAACATGGATTATTGTTTGTTGAAACAAACTACGCGATGAACAATCCCATGGATTAACAAAAAAATAAGTTGTAGAACAAAAATAGAACTCCGACGATGTAGGGACACGGGCCCCCGTCATTCGGAAACACTGCCAGCCAACAACCAACAAAAACTACTTATATCGTAGCTCGCATCCAGGATTCTTTGACGCCGCCTTTGATGGCGATTTGCTCCGTTGTGTTGATCAATACCTGCGTGGTATGGCGTATTTCTGTCAGACTAAACGGTCACAAGTTGCGATGCGTTGGGTTCATGCCTCCACGTGGTATCCATGATTGACCTTTTTGTTGGCTGCTGTTGATGCGATGTGATCATGTTTACGTTAAGCAATTGGGCGTGTGTAAGGCGAATAGGCGACAATGGGGGTGTCGTGGCTAGGGCATTGTGTCGTTTGTGATTCTGCAAGACTATTCGTGTTTTGGTAAACGCACGTGGTAGGCGCAGGGAGGGCGTTGTGTTGGTCGACTGGAATGCCCTAATATTTTCCTTACTAGGTCGGTGCTTCGTCGTTGTGATTTCAACGGTGGTCGTTTAAGCGGAATCGGGGGCGTATTATCCACGCCGTCTTGAAGTAGCCTGCATTAGGGAAACCGTGTTCCGATGCTGCCTACCACTCTGGCATTTACTAGGGTGGTAGCCGTCGGCACTTGGGTGGTGGTGATTGAGCAACCAAATATATGCCGTAAACGTTTATGAAGTTGTATGTTTGTTGTTGAAGCGGGTCTAACGACGTTCGCGCAGAATAACGTGGTCGTCGGTGGGAGGGGGCTGTGTTTTGTTTGTTATATATTCGTGTCTCAACAAGGTAGCCTGGGCTGGCGTTTTGAAGTCCGGTTACAGTCGGCGCTTGCGTAGTCGCCAATACGCAAGGAGTGTCCGTCGGGAGTGAGGGACGGCAGAGGTACTGTCTTGATGCATTTCAGACATGCCCTAGACTCCATTGCCGCTTTTTCCTATTAAGTGGGGATGGCGTAGTTTTGTCACACGTGAATACCGCGCCTTGCACTCTTCTGTTGCCGTCGATGGCTGAGTGATGACCGCAGAAGGGGGCGCGGGGTTAAGTGTGTTGCGACACATTCACAATAAAAAGGGATTCGCGTATTTTAGGCGTCTTTAAATTGAGGGGGAGGGTGTAAACTGTGTTCGCACCAAAAGCGCATCGTTGCTTAGCTATTTTAGCTATGTTACTTTGCTGTGGCAGGCGGTGCGTGCATCATGGCGATAACAATGGGGAGAGGGGGGCGTTGGCAATTGTGATGCCCCTAGCCTCATCGTCACGGATTGGTGCCTTGAAGCGTGATTGCCGTTGATTCGTTGGCGCTAGAGGTCAGGGAGCGCCTGGGAAGCGCTGGCGTGTTGTTTAATTGACTCCCACACGACTTACCGTCGGGCTGTGTTTTAGGTGGAGTTGGTTACGTAAACGGTGGTCGTTTGGTGGGAGTGCGGGGCGGCGGATGTTGTTGTGAGTTGGCCTCCATGCAGATGGTTGAACAGGTGGTATGTTCCGCTGCTTCTTTTAGGTTTCTCGTTTGATTCGGCCTATGGAAAGCCCCGTATGACCTAGCTCAGCTCAAGGCCAGCATAAAGCTGTACCACTCGAGAGAGTTCGTCACCCTAGCTGACGCGAAGTATAATTTGTGAATTATTACCCAGAAGAACCCGGCCAGAACCTGGGCAGAGCCCAGTCAGAGAGTCCCCTCCCCGCCTGAGGACACAACAACAAGAACAAGAACAAGAACAAGAACCGCCTGCTGTGCCCGACGATCCACAGCAGTTAATAGCCATATCCGTTATACCCTACGATCCATTGTAGGAAGCCCGGGGATGCGGCCCGGATGTCCGCGGACGACCACAGGCCACAATAATTACGGATGCTGAGAAGACAAGTCTTACGTTGTACATTGGCGTGTTTTCGTGTTCCTGGGGTTGGCTCTATTACGACTGGACGGTGCGATCATTGTTAATGTACATGCCGTTGACGGAATGTCGTGTTGTCCTCTTGCTTTTGTCTGCGCTTGCGTGGCGGCGGCGAAGGGGTTGTCGTTAGGTTGGTGGATGAACCCTTCAGGATTGAGCGGATTTAGCGACGTCGGAAGGTGTCTGATTCCGCGTGGTTGAAAGAAGGGGGCGCCTGGTCGACCGCAACACGATTGGCGTTGACGTCACGCTATAGGGGAAGTAGGCTAGGTGCTTCCGGTGATGCGGGGCGGGGCGGAGAGGGGAGGGACTGTACGGCCAACGGCGTTATACGTTAGCAACCTCAATTGATGTCCCTTTGTCTCCTACGGGCGAGTGTCGCCATACGCAAGGATTTTGGAACTGTACGTTTTGTATTGTGACAATGACATGCGGGTGTATATGCGTAATATTGCACGGCTAAGAAGGCTGGGCGGTAAGTCTACCCCTTCATTGCTAAATATTGCCCTCCAACATGTGTGTCATCTATCGATACATACATCTACGAAACGCTAACAGCCATTTATAATTATCGTCCGTGTCGATTTGGTATGTCGCATCCATATCTATTCGCTTGAGCAACACAGGAACACTTCGAGGCAACATCAACAACAATCAATGGCGTGAAAATATGATGGTTAATGCAGAACCGATGTATCATACATAGACTGCCTGCTGAACTTGAAACGCAAATTCAGTACAACTTGAACGTCGACTAAAAACGTGTAATAGGAAGTGTTTCATTAAAAGCAGACCTTTTTCCATGAGTTATACATCGGCTTCTTTATGGAGAGTCTACCGTAGATAGAGTGCTTCCCAGCACAGCTCCCATATTGTATTACTCGAAGACTACTTTAATGGAAGGTTGTCGTCCACGGCTGACAAGTAAACCGGCATCGGCGTCTTTCAAATAAGGTAGTTGTGTGCGTCTTTCTACGAGCTAGCTGCTTCGTCCTTATGTCTGGTGTATGAACAAGTCCATGTACGTACAACGTATTTAATTGAAGTTTCCGACAAGAAACGTACATGAACACAGCAATGCAAGTAAAACTAGTTGTGGAATTCAAATAAGCTCAGAGAAGGCTGGTTTCGATGCCGCAATGGGGATCACCGCTTCTCACGCCTCCTTACGTAGAAACCTCTAGTTTTATTCATTCCGTGGAAGATAAGAGATACTTCTTTCCGTGCAAGCTTCGATCTGTTTCCGTGGAAGGCAGGATAATCACGTAAATATTTATGGAGTACGTGGAAGCGCATGGAAGCGAGTGGAAGGAATGCTAGCATGTCAAAGTACATGTGAAGCAGTTAAGGTAAGCGGAGGTAGATGGAACCCCATAGAAGATCGTGGAAGCCCGCGGAAGTAAAATAATCTCCTTGGACGCTTTCATGGTATGCTTCTGGAAACGTCCACGGAATTTTCCAAGTGAAGCTTTCGTGGAAGCTTCCATTCCCACAAAAGCCGCCGTGGATTCTTCCGTGGGAGCTTCCGTGGAAGCATCCGTGGACTTCCGCGGAAGCAGCTTCCATGGAAGCATGGAAAAAATGGAAGCTTCCACAGACAGCCTCGAGGGCGTGGAAGTAAATTATAATGAATGGAAGTTCACGGAATTCAATAGAAGTAAATACTGGTCCGCGAAAGCTTCCATGGAAGCTTCCACTTGGTACTTCCACGGAAACTTCCACTAGTAACTTCCACGGAAACTTCTATCTTCCATGGAGGTGGAAATTTCCATGGAAGCTTCCACCACTTCCATAAAAGTCGTGGAAGCTTCCACCGCTTCCATGGAAGCATCATTGACTTCCATGGAAACTTCAATCAAGTTATGGAAGCTTCCATGGAATTGGTGGAAGCTTCCATGGAAGCGGTGGAAGCTTCCATGGAAGTCGTGGAAGCTTTCATAGAAGTTTCCATCTACTTCCACGAAAAAAGCAAATAATGTACATGACCCCGGCTGGAGGAAACATATCGGAACGTATTATTAAGAGAGGCGGGAGGTGGAGATCCGACGCGTACAAGGCGTATACGCGTAATAGAGTGGAGGCATCGATGAACGTCTCGCATAAACTAGTGGTCGCTAGAGACAGGGAGGAGATACAGCCAGGGGAAGGAACAGCCTGGAGTAGGAAGCGGTAACTATTAAAAGTGGCCGATAACAATAGTCGTAAACTTCCTGCGAGTTAGAAGAGTCGAACGGTATGGTGCCATTCGGATGCTTGGTAATCCGAGACAACTGTAGTACCTGGTAGTTAGGAACCCGCTGGTATTCTAGTAGAGAGAGAGATACGTTCGAAAAAGTATTGGCGAGGTACACAGGCGCTCGCAGGTGGCTGCGAAGGGTGTACTTGGATGAAGGGGTTTTTCTCTCCCAATACCCAGTAAAACGATAATGACATAATTCGAAAGATAATTCAGAAGGTATAGATTTCCCGTAAACGCAGAAACAGTCTCCGGAGATGCAGCTCCGGTAAAAGGCGGTTTATTTGACAAGAGACTTAGGATTGTTTTATCGGGACTTGGGGTCAGATTGTGCGGCATGGACATACGAAAGCACGCGTAAACTCTCGGACCAGAACCCACTGGTAGGCTCAGGGAGCCCAAGCCGAGAGCGAGGTTCTCGCTTAAAACGTGAACAGATTAAGGTAGTTGCTGTATTGGTCGATTAAGCCAGACGTCTTGGCCTCTTCCTCCCACCCGCCGGGCTCCCATTGTTATTTCTAGACAGGAGGGGGGGGGGGTGCCATTGTAGAAAGACGGTTCTATAATTAGTTGTTCATTCCTCGTTTTCCTCGAAGTTATTTCTGTCAGATTGGAGGAGTCGAATGGTATGGTACAACTCGGATGCTTGATAAAATCCGACACAGCTGTAGACGGAAGTAGTTCGGAACCCGGCTGGTATTGTAGTCGGGAGAAAGAGACGTTAGAAAGTATGGGCGAGGTACACAGGAGCTCGCAGGTGGCTGCAATGGGTGTAGCTGGCTTAGGGGAGTTTATCTCTCCCAAAACCCAGAAAAACGATAATGACTCGCAATTCGAACGATAATCATTAAACGTGCCACGTTTATGTTTATATGAGTCGTTCTGTACTTTGCATGGAGGTATAACATCCCGTACACATTACCAGCGACCCGTACGCCACAATAAACGTCGGGGATAAAAACAAAACGCTATAAACTATTTCGGGGAATTTTTGGCTCGGGCCAGTGGACTTGATTTCGTCAATAAAAAACAATGCGGCATTTTTACATGGACAACATATTTAAAAGTGCGCTGTTATTGCACACAAACTGTGCTTTCCGAACGATCTAGCCCCAAAATTAATGTCTGCCTACGGTGTCATTCGGTTA
Organism: Saccharina japonica; assembly: GCA_008828725.1. Classification (NCBI taxonomy): domain Eukaryota; class Phaeophyceae; order Laminariales; family Laminariaceae; genus Saccharina; species Saccharina japonica. The sequence continues at coordinate 41,754 of MEHQ01000150.1, forward strand.
GGTCGGTCAATTGACGTGTCCAACCAGCAGTTACACCGGCCACCGTGTCGTCTGACAAGATCACTTGTCAGTCTGGGAAACCGTTCGTCGCAGGACAAAGTGCGTTGCACGCACACACAATCTGTACCACCGCCAAACCTTCTCCAAACCCAGAATCCCAACAAGCTTCCCTCGTATGAATTCACGTGCGCCCATTTGCAGGCTGTGCGATAGCGGGAAAAATTAGGGGGTGGTTGCCACCCGATTCTACCAGACGCTCCCGCGGTTGATGCAAGGATGTCGAGACCGAGCTGGGCGTGGATGCCAAACCCATGGTGTTACCGGCGAACCGTTCGTCGGGTATCGCCGACCCTGTGGGTATTAATCTGTCGGGATACAAAAGCATGTTAATGATACGGTGACATTGCCTCCGCTTACAACCGGGCCTAAAATGACACCTGAGGATGTTTGTCGGGTATGGATTAGATGCAGGGACACATACATGCCACAACAACGTCAGCATGATACCATTCCGCATGACGTGGCGCGGATGCACCTTAGGTACGATAAACTACAAAAACCGAATATAGCATGTCTTGCCGTTTCAATATGTTGAACGACGACTTGATCAACAAAATAAATGGTGCTGTTCGAAACATTAGCTGCATTGGGATGTTGGGCATTCGCCAAGTATGTCCAAGATCTGAAGAATGTCATACCATACACCTTAATGCTGTTCCATTTGACAACGCAGTAAAGCTAACCGATCGGAATACTTTACTAGAGCTGGACCACAAAGTGGTTGCCGCCTGTTACTGTTTTTGACATGCGACCTGCACGACAGACGTTGGGCCATCATCGTTATCGTCGTGTGCAATAGCCAACGCCCTGTTCTGTTTCAGATTTGTGACGCCAGACGACGGAAATTGCCATACGAAGACTCTCGCGTATGATTTAGCTACATGCTGGGACCATTTTGAAGAGAAATGGGTTCGAAACCTGAAACACCGCATATGGCTACCTCATGCCCTGTTCGAACTGATGACAAATACTGCCTCAGACACACTGACCTAAAGCGGAGCCGCCCTCGAGAGCGTCCAGGCTGACTTCGCTACCGTCATAGCAGTGTGAACAGTACCGCCTTAGCCCTGCCAAACGTCGTCGGGATCTCAACAGCAATACAGCCAGCCCCAACACAGAGACATGTGCGTTTTGCGATAAAATTAACAACAATGCTATCTATACCCGGGACGACTATATTACAGGTATAGGATGCACGTGTGATATACTTACTTAACGCCAACCATAAATTACACAACCATAAATACACTCATGTTTCGAATCATTCAGTCGCCCTTTCAAAACATACACTCCGCTTTAACAGATAATTCAGGGGGGCCTACGGCACAGCTCGAAAGGCTACGACGAGCTCTCTTGCTGGAAGGTGTCTGTACAGTGCAGACGAGGCCGTCCTGACAGGGGCCGTGCTGTGGGCAGTCTGTAGGTTGCTTCCCATTGAGTCCCCACCGCGATTTTCGTCCACAACTTGCCATTTGGCATCTTGCCTCGAAACTGACCACTTGACCGGTCGATATGTCGCATTTATGGTGGGAACACACTGTGGCTGTACCGTGAGGCAGTGCGCCCCAACTAGGCGCCCTGGTGCAGAAGTCACGTAAGCAACGCCTGTTGCGCACATTAACCATGCCGTCCTCGGCATGTTCATTACAGTACACCGGTGTCTTGCTGCCCTCGAAATTGAAACTCGGCCACTTCACGCAGGTTTCATGTCGGCAACGCTTGCTGCAAACGTTAATCATCCCGTCTTCCGCATGTTGCTTGCAGTAAACCCCCGTTTTGCCGCCCTCGACGTTGAAACTCGGCTCCTTCAGACAGGTACCATGTAAGCAACGCCTGCTAGTCGTATTCACCATGCCGGCCTCGGCATGTTGCTTGCAGTAAAGCGGTGTCATACTGCCCTCGAAATTGAAACTCGGCTGCTTCATACAGGTGCCATGTGAGCAACGCCTGGTCTTGGTATTCACCATGCCGGCCTCGGCATGTTGCTTGCAGTAAAGCGGTGTCTTGCTGTCCTCGAAATTGAAACTCGACTCCTTCTTGCAGGTGTTATGTGAGCATTGTGTCATTGTCTCCATAAACGATCAAGGCGACTGCAGTGAAGGTATCGACGCACACCAGGGGGAGGGGGGGGTTAGGCAAATAACGAGTGTTAAGGTTTCGGTTGAGGTGTGACGCCTACAATTCGTCGACATCTGGGCGGAAAACGATGGTTGAAATGCTTTCGCTGCAACACGCTGCACTACAACCGCCAGACAATATTGTTGACCCTATTTTGCTGGAAACGATAGTGCCTGTCACAGGCCTGAACCCTGGGACACTGCAACGCCTTTCGCGTGCTCAGGGCACATCTAGGAACGATTATAGTCATGCGCGTTTCAGGTCGAAGGGGATAATAAGATGGCTCTACGACAACCCTGTAGGCCAAAGCGCTAGTGACCCCACGGCCTGTTTGACGCTTGTGGGTACTAATATACCGGAAATTGGTCGACACGTACCTAGTATTTGATACGCATAGTTGGCCGCTGGCTTGCAATGTTCGCTTAGGGCACAATACACTATAAATAGTTGCAATTTGTACACAGCACGTTTCGGTTCCATTTAGTTCGGACGCGTAGAGATCACCGCAACCAGTGAGAGATATTCCAATAAACCATACACTTTTTTCGCAGAGTCATCACATACTTGTGAAAGGAAGTGTAGATGAATATACCGTTCGTTTTGTGTCTTCGATTTGCATGCACGTATCGTGCAAACGCCATACATATATCCATCCATTCATAGTTTGGCTATTACTATTAAGAGTTAGGCGACAATGGCAACTATCTCGGTTGCTGCTTCTACTGTTATTCCTGCTGTTTGTTGGTCTACTGTCTCCCCGCCTCGATACTGCCATCGTAGCCGTGACGCAATCTTGGCACCGTTTATTCCATTTACTAACACTCCGACATGTGATAACGCTATAGCATGACCCGCTTTGACCATCTGAGATTTTGCTGGCGTCGTGGCATTAAAAAAAGCAAAGAGCCGGAAAAGCAGTATCTGCGTGAACCTCCTTTCAAGCCCGTACTAGGGGAGGGCCGGACTTGTTGTTGATTCGAGCGCGGTAAAATGTGTATTGCCAACACCATGGTGAATGTGTATTCTACTCGACTGTGAACACGCTAGAACATGTGCGTCTTCAAGTCAAGCCACGTGTTGGAAATTCGCAAAGTAAGCAATGCGCTGTAAAAGTCGAGCCACGCATTGGAAATAAACTAAGTAGGCAATGTATTTCATTTACTGCTACCACCCCACCCGTATCTTGGTACCTTACTGCTCCAACCCTTGCAGGCACTGGCATATGGCAACGTATCACCGAATCTACGCTATGACAGCAGAACTAATCCACTAGCGAATCGATCATATATTGAGATTCTAGCACGTTCGTGATGCATCCGTCCTGTACGGCATCTGTGAGGTTAAAGACACGTTTTGTGCGGGATATTAATCGGACGTGCTTGCCATTGTGCTGCTTTCTAGAACTGTGCCGGTGCTGAGGATCGCAGTTTGGGTTTTGCCATGATACTGGTCCGTGGTATTTCTATGGAATCCTTGGATAGCCTGTAAACACGACTACATGCCGTTGCGTGCTGTCAACGTATGGTGTTCTGCACAAACGTCTGGTTCTGAACCTCAGAATGACCACAGCTCCACCACGCGGATGCCGAAAGATTCCTGTTAGGCGTTGTCTTTGGAAAGCAGGTGATTGACATATTATTCTCTATGTATCGCTTGATTAACTCGTCTACCAAATCCTGAACAACAATGAACCATCCGAAAGCGGCGGACAGCGACAGTCTGCGCGTACACCTACCGGGCAATCGAAGTCGGGACTAAGTCCTATTCCTGCCAGAGGGTTTCCATTGTTCTGGCGCGGGGTTTCATGAACTCTACAGGTGCGCGTTTGGGTGTGACTTGTATTGCCATTGAGCAGGCTGGAATGTACGTGGTAGCATGCCTGCCTGTAGAAGTGTGAAAGCAGGTGGCTCCGGGGGGATGGAGACGCCTTGGAGTAGTGTGTACAGTGAAGACTATCGTGGTGTTAGCCCTGACTCATACTGCATGCTAGGGTATCGTCTACGGGCATGCCGTGCACACGCCCCGCCCTATCTGAAAAGGACTTCACCATGTACAACCAAATGGATTGGAATTGAAACTCCAGACGAGGGGGTTTCGCCGGCGGCCTGGACGGCCGCCAGACTCGCGCGGTCCTCAACATTTTATTTAGAACAGTATAGCAGTGCTGTGATCATATCTATTTGGAGGTCAAACTAAAAGCCAAGAATTAAGAATGCTCCCTAGGAGATACTGATGACACTGCTGTAAAGTAGTAGCGATACTCGCACAACTCGTACCTATCTACGGTCACACGCAGTCTGATATCATACGTATGAATAGTACCCGAAACGCATATTATATAACTGCTTGCACAAATGTTTTCAACCGCCACTGTTCTGCTGTACGTGTACCTGGTAGCGTACCGCTGGCAGCAGGAGCTAGCTGCTGTACGTGCGCGAACACACCACCTCCCTGTTGTACGTGGTGCTGTATTATACAATAATGTGTATGCACGTAGATGTTTATGCGCAACTGCTGTACTGCTGCTGATCCTGTGCTGCTGCACATAGTTTTTACCAGTAATACATTGACATTTGTGTCGAAGCGGCTATGTAGCTTAAGTTAGACAACTTTATGAATCGGAGTCGAGTTTCGAAATACCTTTTCATTTCTCTTTCGACTTAAAAAAAGCATTGATACTTTTACCATCTTTAAACAAGTATGGAATCAGGTGTCTCTCTAAATTTTGAAGGAATTCGTTTATGAGTCGAGTTTTGGGCATTCATTCTTCTTTGTTTTCGTTCATGCTTTGCGGGATTTTTGGATTAAGTTTAGTGTGGGATATTTATATGAAATTAGTGTACTACTTTTTAAATTGAAACTCATTGCAATTTATTCCGTACTGGAGAGGGGTACGATCGCAACTTCGATGATGCCTTCGACACGAACACAAACAACAGCAAAAATCGACCAGACTCTTGCAAAAAAACATATTTTACTTTTTTTTTTTAACTCCCTGTGATTCGTCACTGGGTGCTGTCGTGTCAAAATGTTTTAATCCCCAAAACCCCTTATTTTCAACGGTGGTTTGACTTTTAATTCCATCGATTTGTTTCATGGCTTTCCCCAAAACCTATACTGAATCCAAGTAAAAAAAAAAAAATTGTCGTTAATCAACCATCAATTCGGTAGTTGGTATAATACATAAAATCTGGCTCTAACGTTTCAACCGGCACTCCAACAATCTGTCGCTATGTCAGGCACTAAGGGAATGTTTCATCGGAGTTGTTTTATTAGGCTCAGCTTATGGCCTCGTCGATTGTTAGTTGTTCCGTGCCCGAGCAGGGCCTAGCCTACAGCGTAACATGTTATTAATAGTTCCCGTACCGGTACCTACTTACGACGTACGTACAAATAGAACTGTACATGATGAATATCAATCACAGCTACTCGTACAACTACAACAATGACACTTCACGGGCGAGGCGGCCGGGGGAATGGGTCGGGGCGCAGTACCGAGCCGTGCCCCGCCAAGCAACCCCTTGTACACGTGTCCGTGAAATACTGTTTGAATGGAATTGCCAGAAAGCGGAGTAGGTCAGACGGTCGTTCGTGTGTTTTATGCGAAGCACAGTAAACCGTCGTTGACTCTACATGTATTGTCCATGGCCCATCCCATGGTTGATTCCGAATCAATCATCCACGATTTAATTATGTTCATCGGAAACGTAACGCCAAATGAAACGACACAACAAGTTACGACGCTTGACATCGTACTGCTTGACAGCCTGACATACTCGTACACGTCCACGGATTAATTACGATGGATGGTAACTTAAATGCACTACATATTATACAGCAATACAAGTGCAAGAAGATTGCTTATCGCCACACTTCACACAGGATTTATGCAGCGGCCGGGAGCGGGTCCGGGCGGGCCGCTCGCCGCCCAGCATACAAACCCCGTGTACGGTCAAGAATTTATTATCGCTTTATTGTTTTTTTTATTGGATCGAAGGGCCAGGTAGCGGGGTGCGCCTTACGTATTTAACTACAGCAGCATCAGCAGTACAGGCAGGCACAGCAGTAGTTATTATATGTGTTGTTCTTCAAGTACAAATCATTGCTGCAGGATGAAGGTGGTAGACTCCACTGACACACGGATGACACACACGGCAATAGTAGCAGTCAGCAGTACAGAGAGTCCATCATACTACGTTTGATTGCTGATTGAGTGAGTGCTACTATCACCAAACGTTACAGACAGGCGGGGTGGCGGGGATCTGCCCAGCCGACATAACACATGCGTGAACCAAGGAGAGCCCCATTCCGTAGTTTTTGATCTAATGAAATCGCCAAGGGGCGGAATGAGTCAGCCAAACTCGAGAAATTGTCACTGGGAGCGCATGCAGAGCAACCTCTCTGCATGCTATGGTATTCTATAAACTGAAATATCCCCCCGTCGGAGACATGTTTTTTTGTTTTGTCGAAAACCAGTTTGAGTTCGTTTTGTCGTTTTCGGACGACCAGTTGAAGGACAGCCAAACCTCTACTGCGAAAAGCACGTCCAACTTACACCCATGCAACTACGCTGCACGATCCTAACGGCACCGTGCCCTATCTCAACACCCCCTTGGTTGCAACTTCTGTACTGGAAGCTGTCCTGAGCGCTCGCCTCAGCTGATGTTGGCTGAAGTGTCGCCCAAACAAAAGAGTACCACCGAGGTCTCTCATGTTCTCCCATGAGTGAAACTCTTTGGTTATCTACTGCGGCTTGAAAATTTTGTTAGCAAAAAAAAAAAATCAAATCAAATGACTATAGTCGGTCGCCCCGATGGTCTAGAGGTAACCTCGAACGCTTCTGAACGTTGATGTCTGGAGTTCGAATCTCACGTGGGTCGGACTTTTGAGTTTATTTGCAAAAATAAATAATAAAAAAAACGGAATCAACTGCTGAGAGCGTCAATTAATAGTAGCGTGGGTAGGCACAATTCGATGCGAGTCGACGAGGGAAGGAAAGGCTGAAGTCTTCTCGCGATAAAAATGCAAGGCAAGAACCGTAGTGGGAAAGGAGGGAGAGGAGCCTACTGTGTGACCCCGGATCTGAGTTACGACTAGGGAGGAGAGAGAAAGGAAGGGCGAAGATAATAAATGGGATGGACAAAAAAAAAAAAAAAAAATCGAAATCGAAATGAAACGATTTAATTCAAATTGAATTCAAACGAATTTATGATAATATATTTATAGGAATTTGATAAAAAATAAAATTAGGTTATTTAGATCGAACGTTGTGGTACCACTTTGTGGCTCGTTCATGGCCTTCTCAGTAACATAGTGTCAAAGCAAAGGTGTGTATCGCTCGTATGGAGATCAACGGAGGTCCAATATTTGATCAAAAATAGGAAAACCAACAAAAAGGGGTGTCTCGCCACTATCTGACGCCCGAGCCAGCGACAAGCACACTGCGCCACCAGCACACTGCGCCATTATCATTGCGCAAATGTATACCGATAATGTATGCCCTGGCACTATTTACGAGAACGATGCGTATATTATGTACGTATGACGTACAACAGGTACTGTAAACGAGAACGGTACGTGCTTTATTTTGAACACATACAGGTATGAGGTACCTTGACTAACCCTCATCGTGCAGGGCAAGGCCTGGAAATGCACATAGCGGCTTCGAAGGTGTCATGGCGATGCCTTTTCCAGGGGCCGAGCGGTTGCCCTCGTGGTCCTACCGTCTTCGTCCGAAAGCCTTCAAAAAGTTCATTTTTTCGTTATCAGAGAATGTTCGACAATCTCCGTTATCTGTTTTCAGCCCATCGGCTGCCAAATGTGTTTTCATCAGCCGCCTAGTCGACGCGCGCCCCTCATGTAATGGACCGGGGTGTGCGAAACGTGACACCAGGCTGAGTCTGATCCTTCAATCAGCGCGAAAGATTCAGAGTTCATGACGCAATCCTTGTGTGGTCGATCGATGTCAAACTTGAAAAGTGGTTCATTTATTTCGATCGGCGAGGGGTCGAGATGTAGTATTGTCTGTTTCCTGCACACAAGCGACCAATGGTTACGAGTCGAGGAATCATTTGATAACACGGTGGGTTTCGACGATGTAGAGATTGTGCGGCTCGATTGTGCACACGGTCCGTATGAGTTTCATAGCAACCTCAAGGGATACAGGGTACGTATTAGCCACTCTACGTCGGAGAACAACAAGTCGTACACCCACACACGATAGCATCCACGAGAGATACCAGGTATTACGCCTAGGACTGCCAGGTGTGTGTAGGTGCTGGTACGCTCAACACCCACGACAAGAACCAGGTTTGAAGCGGCACACCGTACGCCGCCAAACAACACGATATTTACCAACACACGATAAAAAGTTTTCGTGATACCATAAACCATGACTCGTACTGCCTGACCTGTGCATTTACAAACGTAAGACAGCACTCCGCCATCGCAGTGTGTGTTTTTGTGTATCTAGTGCTTCTCGTGGCGGATGCTGGTTGCACGAGTATGCATATCTGATATGTGGAATGACGCATGCTACAGTAGAGGTGCACCATGTTTTTTTCTGAGCTCGTCACTTTAGGAGCGTCATACCTCACCGAAAACAATATTGTTGAGGAAAACAAAAGTGCCACCGGATGAGAAATCTCAAGTATACTCTGAAACGTTATTCGTCACAAAAATGAAAGTCCGACGAATTAGGGTTAAGGAGCCCGATCGTTCAGAAAACGATTCAGCCCAAAAGTGCTACCTCTACCGTAGCACGTGTCGAATGAACATGTTGGGCTGGCCTTTCGCTGCGTCGGCGGACTCGGCTGCGTTAAACGTATACATATCTGATTATGTGCAGGTCCATATGACGCATGCTACGGTAAAGGTGCACCGTGTTTTTTCTAGAGCTCCTCACTTGAAGAGCTCTATACCTCACTCCAGAGTGATCATTAAGGGAGGAAAGGTAAAGTGATACCTGATGAACAACCCCATGAGCGAAGCATGCACGGAACAAGATTGCAGAATAATAATGACAGTCCGCCGATTTTGCGTTGTGGAGCTCGATCACTCCGAAATAATTTCAGCCAAAAAGTGCTATCTCGATCGTCGCACGCATCGTATGTATGATCCACCTTTCACTCTTAGCTTGTGCAGCAAAGCATGGGCGAATAAATCCACGGCTCTGCAAGCCCGCACGCTGTATGCAGCAGCGAAAAGGGAACGTCCTTCCTGTCGGTAGATAAAGACAACAACACACTTAAGAAGCAGCCCCCCCCCCTGACCATCTAGTATTATAAGAATATAGTAACATTGACGTTTTGTCCAAAGGAGGCTCTCCACGTCGTTCGCATTCGCGCTGTTTCCCCCTCCATAGTCGACTGCTCGCGACCGTCTCCCCTCCACGAGAAAGTGACTGCAATATGCCACACCGGCCACTGCTCCCTTTCCCTATCCCGTCTGCACCTCTGCGCTCACCAGCGCCCACGTCGGTCATGCTCGCGATTGTGATCACGACAACAACCCGGGTTCTTTGCTCAAGCTCTGGTGCTCTCCCGAAAACAGTAGCAATGACGTTGTCTGACGTACTGCACGTAATCGAAACGAAACATGGACGGCGGTTATGTGCCAGGAGTGCAAAACATGTCGTAGATCTTGGCCTTGCGTTCGTCCCCACAGTTTCCCCAAATGGCGGCAACGGCAGGGCGGTCGACCCTTCCGAGGCAGCGGAGGCCGAAGAGCACGCCCCCGAAGAAATCACGATTCCATATGTTTTCTATGGCGAGGCGTTCCGTCAATACACTGATAGGGCGGACAGGGGCGTCAGAGTGCGGAGATACCCGCCGTAGATTCCATGTCGAGCCCCCGCACGGGCGTGTGCGGGGCCGAGCAAGGGTATCGTCGGTTCCGGCTGCTACGGTGTAGGCGGACACGCGCGCCGGCGACGAAACCGCGCGAGAAAGCCTTCAATGGCGGGAGAGATCCGGAGATGAAGCAAAGTTAAAGCATAATTCCCCCGCTGTATCAAGGAGACACAAGACCTGGCATGGCTAACTAGCACGTCCGTACGCTAGCTACCGCTGCGCGAATAGGGTAGAACGTTTTCCTACGCATGGGTCGTATATGGGCTAGTACTGGTGCTGTACGGGATGGCAGAAATGTTTTGATTGTGGGTTGTTACGGTTCGCAACAAAAAGTATGTCCTGTGGGCTGGCGGCATGTGCCTAGTCGCCAATCACTCCACTCAAGTCGTCCAACTTCAAATGTTATACAGGTATTAAAAAAAAAATATATTGTTGTAGTTGCCCGTATTATTTATGCATATTTGAAACTCCGAATAGGGACTTTGAATGGGTATGAACGAAAAACGTCCCTATAGAGTTATATACGATGCCAAACTACGTCCTTGTTTTACGCAGAACGACCAGCTTGAGGTATGGGTTTTTTCAAATGGTGTACCCGGTCACTTTTCTGACGAAGTACATAATACACTATGTCATAATAAGCTTCTGTGCATTGTTTTGCAAATCCTAATGTTGCTACCGCCCATCGTACAGCGCCAGCTCGGCGAGAGCAACGCACAGCTGCACTCCCCCAACCTTAAGTACAACAGGATTCTTGGTGTCGCATGAGCTCGCAGCCATCACCTTGCAACCGAGGCAATATCGGCGACAGTAAGGGGCATACCGCATTGACTCAATCGACAGGTGTTTATCAAATACGTACGTATGAACTGGAAAACGCCTAATCGACCTCCACATTTACCGGACTGTATCGAGAACACAGACTCAGCGAAAATCATCAAACATACCACTTAACACTACACTACCCGGCACACAATACATCGTACCAACACCCACCCCAACTAATTTTCAACTGGCGAGAGGCAAGCGCTCACACGATGCCTACCAGCCTGGTGCACACTGCACTGCGGCTAACGCGCTCATCCCCGGAGTGCTTTCTTGTTCAGCCTGCAGCCGAGCCTAAAGCAATTGCAGGACATCAGGGTTACCTCTGGCAATAGCACACAACGCCCGAGCTATGTACGGTGCACCATTTGCCTGTCTCCGGCACTATTATTTCCCGAGCGTCGACTATATACTCTGTCGGCGGCTCGAGGGCAAGCCCTGTTGTGCTACTGTTGTGCTGTCATTTTTCGTACTCTTAACGAAGGCACATGTCTAACACGCGAACGACGCAATCTTATCTTTCAGCCGTTTTATTAACGCTTCTCCCTTCTCGAATTTATGTACGTAGTGATTTTCTTGTTGCTCTGTCAGTCCTTGATACATATTCTGCGGATTATGTCGTACTGCGATTTAAAGTTGTTAAACGGTTTCTCGATCTCACTGCCTGAAGCAGTTCTGCCGACTTTGAGATATTGTGGGCAGTTTGACTCAACTCTTCTATCAAAAACTCAATGCCTTCATTCTTCCTTTGGCACAGACCTAACTCGAAGGTGCTGGTGCCCTGCGAAGACCCGAAAATTATTGTTTTTTAAATGAATTTGGGCGAAAGCATGGCGCTTGCCCAACTAAAACATACGGGACGAAGAAGGCGCACAAAGGGAATTGAATAAATCTGCGGACTGAGCTAACATGGCCGCGGGTATCCACCAGCTACAGCATAGACTCTCCCCCATCTCCACAACTTACCAACTCGATGCTGCTGATTACACCAGCTGCTGCATGGAGTGCTGCCTGCACCGTACAAACGCCCGGTAGTTGTGAGCACAGATAGGGTGGTACGTACTAGGTAGCAATCAGTAATACAAAGTTCCATTACTTGACGTGCTAAGGGGAGTGGCGCAAAAACGACTTAAAAACCTACAGAACATGATATCTTATGATTACGGTATCATAGCACGACGTTAATACACATCTTCATTTTGTGTTGGGGGACGAAACTGACTTAATCGACGTACCAGCGGTCGAACTAACCTTGTGTTTGTGGAGGGGCGAAACACCTTAGGTTTAATGAGGAGACCATAACCGACTACATGTCTGTGTAGGTGGTCGCAATACGCTTGATCCCTGTGAGACGGGCGAAAATGACTGGTTTTAGTGTTGGTTTAGATCGACTCGGGTTATGTGTGGCTGGTCTAAGTATAGTTGTTATGTTTCGTGTGCGTGGTTGAGGTTGACTTGGAATTTGTTCAGTGTATGGCTTGGGACTTTCACGGTTTTTGCGTTTTGTGCCACGAATGTCTTCGTTGTGAGGGGGTGTAAGTTGTCTTGGTTTGAGTCCAGGTGGAGCAGTTGACTTGGTTTTGGTGTTGGCTTCGAAACTGATTTAGTTCTACGTTGTGTCTGGATATAAATAGACGAGGTTGAAAATAATTGGTTTTGGTGTGTGCATCGAAATGGACAGATTTAAAGTCTAGGGTACTTCGTTGTTGTGTGGGTGGTTGAAATTGACCTATTTTTACTGTCGGAAAATCGAAATTGTTATGGTTTCCCAATGGGCATCGCTATTGACCTGAGTTTAGGGTATTGTCAAGATACAGCTGGTGTTTATGTTGATATCGATATTGTTTTGTTTTTCTTGCGCGGGGTTGAAACTGACTTGGTTTTTGTGTCATGGATACCAACGACTTGTTTGTAGTAGGGGCATCGATGATTTCTGCCTCTTCGTGTTCGGGCTGAAAATATTTTCACTTGGTTTTGGTGTGCAAAAGAAAAAGATGCACAGTGCAGCGCTAACCCCTTACTTGCTGTTTGAAGGACATTTTGACGAGTTCGATAGATATCGCGCTTCTTGGTTGTTGGCCGGTGATTTGCTTATAAATTTCCATCGGCGTAGTATGTATAAATCAGTCGTGTGTATATATGTGAAGTATGCAGCGCCTTACTCTGTAGACTGTAGATCGCCTGCGCTTTCGGCTGCCTACTAAAAGCACACTCTTGCTTTTGCTTCTGCTGCTGTCAACTGCGGTAAATCACAGCAACAGAAGCTGCAGACACCTGAAGCTCTGCAGCTCACAGGATACGTATGACAAATCAAGCACCTATTAAGTACAACAGCAGAGACCCAGAGCAATACAGCGCCGGCAAAACACCGAAAGCGCGTAGTCGTGCGTTTGTTTCTTCTGGCGAACGGCAGGCGCGTATATATAGTGTTGATATCAGCTCGTTGTAGCATGCACTCTGCGTGGTCGTGTGCTGTCTGTGGTGTCTGGGTTACGTACACATTACACAACAGAAACAGAAACATAACGTACAACACGTAGGTCTGAACTCGCCGAGGATTGAACTCACTCCTCCTAATGTAAAAGCGGGCATCGTTACCTATTTACCATTATCACCAAGGCTCAATGTTACCATGTACCTGGTAGTGTTTACCGCGACGGGCGCCTGACGCGCGACAAATAGTATGGGCAGCACAGCGGCAGAAGAGGAAACGGTGGTGTTAGTTGATGACTGGTGACGGATGAAACCCCCGATAAAGAAATATTATCAGCCGCGGCAGGAAACGCCGGGCCTGCCGCACGTACTTGGTTTGGCCCGCTCCTGCTTGTGGTGCCAATCAAGGTTGTAACGAACTTCGAGGTATTTGCATGCTGTTGGATCCTGACCTTTCGGTCTAGAGTCAGTATGCATCTGCCGCACACAACAGCAGCACAGAAAGAAAGACGGTTGCTCACGGGTTTCAGGCTCGGATAAGCACAACAACAATTTAATATCCATAGCAGTACAGCGCAGATTGGCGTTTCACACACGCACCGTTTTTCCTGGTGCCTTTGGGCGGCCACGTTGTAACGTTGGTTCTCTACTTAATACTATGTCTATCTGTGGTTCATTGGTATGTATGTTTGTCTGCTCGTGAACTCGCGAGGGGGCTAAAAGTAGGCAAATGTATATGAGTAAGTACAAACTAAGGCCTCATACAGAGCACCCGGGAAATCGTTGTAGCCACTCCTCGTGAAAAACACCTTTTGGCGTATGTAATGCGAACCACCCTGCTCGGATTGAGACTAATCGTCGACCAACGTATCCGAACCGACTTGCCGTGTCGACGTACGTAACGTTTCGCCGAAAAGTGCAGATATGTTCGGAACAAGACGGATCGTTTACGGGCATACCTAGAAATAACACAAGAATAATGCACTATGTGAGTGCAACAGCACCATTATCCCCTGAACCAGATGGTTGTCGAAAACATGTCATGTGTTCCCCTCCGAATATGAACTCTGTTTATTCAAACCGTACTTGAAGGTGCCTTGTGCATAGAAACGTCGCTACAATGTCCGAAGGTTGCACGGTGTGACAGTCGGCCTCCCTCCCCGCCGAGATCGATCTGTAATTGGGTGGGACCATTGTAGTTCAGCGCGTGACTGCGAAATACCGGTAAATCGTCTTATACCGCCGACATGTCTACAAGCTGAAGGCGTGACAGCCAAGCCTGAACCTTATACATCCCTTCTGTGCCGCACTTGCCACCTGATTATTGTAAGGTATTCCCACCACCATCGCCACCAACCCGTGTCCGGGGATTATGAGTCGTTGCTTACGCGATGGGTGCATGAAACGAGCGGGCTACGCTGTCAAAGGTCATATGAGGGAGTACTGCAAACCACATGCGGAGCACGGCATGGTGCGCCTCAACAACAAGCTGTGCGTATATGACTCCTGCAAGAAGAATCCGAGTTTCAATATCGTGGGGAGCAAGTCGCCTGCGTACTGCAAGCAACATGCCAACAACAGCATGGCTAACGTTCGCCTCAAGCGTTGCTCACATGACACCTGCATGAAGCACCCGAGTTTCAACGCTGAGGGCAGCAAGACAGCGGTGTACTGCAAGGACCATGCGACGGATGGCATGGCGAACGTCGTCCACCGGCTTTGCTCACATGAAACTTGCATTAAAAGGCCGATATTCAATGTGCAGGGCAGCAAGAAGGCGGCGTACTGCAAGGTACATGCTGAGAACGGCATGGTGAACGTTCGCAGCAAGCGTTGCTCGTATGACACCTGCATGTAGAAACCGAGTTTTAATGTGGAGGGCAGCAAGACGGCGGTGTACTGCAAGGACCATGCGACGGATGGTATGGTGGACGTCGTCAACCGGCGTTGCTCACATGAAACTTGCATTAAAATGCCGATATTCAATGTGGAGGGCAGCAAGACGGCGGTGTACTGCAAGCTACATGCTGAGAACGGCATGGTGAACGTTCGCAGAAAGCGTTGCTCGTATGGCACCTGCATGAAGCAACCGACTTCCAATGTGGAGGGCAGCAAGACGGCGATGTACTGCAAGGACCATGCGACGGATGGCATGGTGGACATCGTCAACCGGCTTTGCTCACATGAAACTTGCATTAAAAGGCCGATATTCAATGTCGAGGGCAGCAAGACGGCGGTGTACTGCAAGCTACATGCTGAGGACGGCATGGTGAACGTTCGCAGCAAGCGTTGCTCGTATGACACTTGCATGAAGCAACCGAGTTTTAATGTCGAGGGCAGGAACAAAGCGGTGTACTGCAAAAAGCATGCGGCGGATGGCATGGTGAATATCACCACCCGGCGTTGCTCACATGACACCTGCACGAAGAAGCCGACCTGGGGTGTACTAACTGGCGGGTTGGCGACAGTATGTGCCGAACATAAGGGCGAAATGTCGGTAGGCCAATTGATTAGTTTTAATGTGACATGCCAAGTGGTGAATTGTGGGCGAACGTCCCGGTGGGGACCCTGTGGAAAGCAGCCTACCCACTGCCACCAGCACGGCCCTTCCCACGACGGCTTCGTATGCGTTGCACAGGCACCCGCCAGCAAGAGAGCTCGTCGGAGCCTGTCGAATTGTTCTGTGAGCCCCCCTCGATTTCACGTAAAAACTGAGTGTACGTTTTGAAACGTTACCGAACGATCCGGATACTTGGTTTGAGGAGTTGGTTGGACACTATCCGTGGTACGGCTGTGCAGTAGTCATTACGAGTTTCTAATCTTGACCAAGTCTCTCGTGATAGGGACCCCTTGCGAGAACGCGTCGACCTTTTTTAACTTGATTAAACAGTTGAATCTGTCTGCACTTTTCCGTCGGCACTTTTCCTCAATTTCTCAGATTTTTATTCGTCTACTACGTGGTTATCCAACATATTCTCATAATTTTATCTGTCTAATTCGTTGCACTCTCACGTAAAAAAAAATGTTTTTTTTTGTCGTATACGGGTCTCGAACCCATGACCCATGTGATGATAGGCACCTGCACTATCTGTTACCCTACACGAACAAGTGGTGTGAATATCCAGTTTTTATTTACTTCTATAGTAAACGTACTGCAACTCTAACGGCGAAACAAACGTGGTCAACACGGTTTCGAACCCGTGATCCTAGTCTGCGCCATCATGCGCGTGTACCACCTGAAGGGAGGGCAGAGGGGGTTCTCGGAACACGTCGTTGACGTTTTTTCCCGATGTTTTCTCCACCAATTAACACAAGCTGACGACAGTTACTAATATCCTGCTGCGCGAGTTCCTAGCGACAGCTATACTATCTTACGTCGCATAGTTGCAAGTTAGTGATGTTTGCGACAAATACATTCGTCGTCGTGTCGGCTCCAGCTGCCTCAGTAGCTATATCCCAAGGACCTAATCTAGGGTGAGGCAATGTCGTTTATATTCCGAGAAGGGAGGCCCAGACCAGTCCAAGGATTGCGAGGGCGCCCTAGCTTCATGTCTGTTTGAAACGTAAACTTGCTGGCGGTATGCCGTCCCACGTGTTTCGACAGCGGAAGCTATTTGAGATAGTACATGCGGTACGAATACATCGAAGAACTTCTCCGCCGTGAAGGATGTCCTTAACATGTGGTTAGCAAAAGGGTGATGATGATTCTGTAGTTTTGCGTCGAAAGCACTAGATCGCAAGTTGTAGTCGGTACTAAGCGTGACGTCGAAAGTTATGGTTCCATGCCCGGCTTGTAGATCAGAACCGGATTAGGCCGGGGCTACGTTTTGGTCCAGAACTATACCAGCGAACTGATCCGGTAGATTCACCTTGTCGTTATATCTATAAGGGCCATGACTTCTTCATGCGGTCCATCTTTACGCGTCTATCGAGCGTAGTTTCCGTGGCAGTTTAGCACCCATTGCAGCAAACATGTCGAACAAGGCAAGTCGTTTGTTGACAGACGTCGTCGTGACCGGTGATACGATAAAAATGACCTATTGTTTTCGCAACACTGTTTGTGACTGACGCGGCCGCTTCACTCAACAACTAATCATCAATTATTTGCCTTGCGAGTTTCGTTATGCATCAATGATTCGCCCATGTCACAGTTGCACTACACACAAAGAGACCGGCGCCCTAGCCGAGGACCACGATTGTGACACCTCGTTATGGAAGAATAAATAGGAAGGATTTGTTCGTTTTTTATAACTGGGTATAAGACATGAAACCCCTGAACCAATCCTGTTAAACGTTCAGTAGCGGTACACTGTATATGCCAAGAAGAAGCCTGTAGATGAGGACAAACCAACGAGGATGGTACGAGCGAACTAATTCTAGTTTCGCACAGTACGAGCGCACAGCGTCGCTAAAAACCATGGAGAGTGATAAATGTGCCCCTGGGGGCACTTCTGTTGACGACGCCCCCGGGGGCACTTTAGTCTATTGCGCCCCCGGAATTAAGGCAGAATACTAAACGCACCGATTACGACGATCGCAGGGCAGCAGACCTCTCTGGGCAATGTCTACTGCATGTGCTGCTGCGCGGTGTGATCAGTAGGTCCGCCGGTCATCGATTTTTGCTCGATATGCATAGCTGTTCGTGTTATTGATACCGAGGATATCTCGAGGCATTGGTTTTGGGGGCGCACCAAGCTAAAGGTGACTCCGGAAATAGGCTGCATGATGTACGCCACCACAAGCGATCACGACGATCGCACGGAAACCGACCTGTAAAGGGATTTCCTACGGTATTTGCTGCTGTGGCGTGTACAGTAGTCCCACCGGCCATCGCTTCTTGCCAGACATACAGAAGGCTTCGTATTCTCGACACTCATTCTCTGCCGGCATGTTCGGGGGCACATCAAGCTAAACGTAAGTTCTTGCGAAAAAACTCGTACGCGAAGAACGCCGCCATGAGCGATCACGACAATCGTTCGGACACATATCCTTCTGGGGATTGCCAACCACATATGCTGCTGTGGGGCGTGCAGTAGTTCCGCCTGTCGTATCTCCTCGCTCGATATACAGACGGGTTCTCGTTCTCGATACTAAGGATCTCCCCGGGCCATTTTGGGGGGCGCACCAACCTGCAGCAATTTTTGGTATCGATAACACCCACTCGCTTATATATCGGGCAGGAAGCGATGACCGGCGGAACTACTGCACAAACCACCGAACCAAATACCGTAGACAAGTTTCGGCGAAGTATGGTGCCCTACGATCGTTGTAATCGCTCGTGGTAGCGTGCGTCGTGTATGTAGTACGTATGCGTTTGGGGGGGGGGCACGGACATCGCCGGTGCTGGCGTGTTTATGTATAGCCGGGAGTCGGCCACATGAACGGCACCCAACCATATTGCAACGTATTCGATATTTCCGACAAACTAATACCATGCGCTGACACGTGTATGCAAATCAATAATTGGTTCCTTTAAGTTGTTATTTGTTTAGGTCATCCTCACTTTATGTGGAACGCTGAAGTTCCATAACTATATATTTAAAACCGACCGGAACACGGCAATAATCAGCTTGTTTAGAACACAATCAAACGTCGAATAAGTAATTTTTTCTTCAATCAGGTTGTCTCATCGATTTCAGACATTATGCGGGGGTTGTGCGTCGCCAACCCACCCCTCCCCAGACGCCGTACTCCTCACCGCGGATGGTTCCTACACTAAATGGTAGTGTTCAAACAAGATCAATGGATGGTACTGGTGTTTCAAAGTATTTAGCCCACCCTGGGGTAAGGAAATAGATAACATTTAGAGAACGGGAAAGGTAAACCAAATCAATGGTTATAATTTTTTGTAAATCAAGTTTAATGTTTAAGAGTCGGATCGAGTTTTAGTGTGGGAATTGCAGTTATGTTGTAGATGTTTTCCATCTATACTATGGTGTTGCGTCACGTCCCTTCATGCAGATATTTATTTCAAAAGCCGTCACTTTGCTACCGGAAAAGCTGTCGTGCCGTTTGAACTGTGAGTTTTCCTCTTAACAAAGTTCGGAAGGATAGTTTTCCCATAAACGGAGTAACGGTCTCCGGAAATGTAGTTTCGGGAAAACGCGGTGCATTTGTACGAGATAATTAGGCTTGTACGAGATAATTAGGCTTGTTTTATCGGGGATTGGGGTCAGATTGTGTGGCCTGGAAATACGAGAGCAGGTGTTCACTCTCGGACCAAAACCCACGGAAAGGCTATTCAGGCCCACGCCGAGAGCGAGGCTCTTGCTGAAAACGTGAACAGGTTAAAGTAGTTGCTGGATTGGTCGACCAAGCCAGAATTCTTGGCCTCTTTCTCTTCCTCTTCTTCCTTCTTCACCCCCTTGCCTCGCGTACGAGCGTCTTAAAGCTATTTTTTTTTCCAGCCGCGTGGTGGGTGCCCCAGTATGGGGATTGGTTCGGGGACGGTACGCAGCAGCTCAACTCGGGGAGGCCAGCAGAGCTCTCGGGCGGGAACCAGCGTTCTCCAGAATCGGTACGTGCGTGGTACATCGGGTAGCCGGCGATGACTGCCGGGGTTGGAGACCGCGGAAACAAATCGAGTTCGATTATTGGTTGGCTGTTTAGAAACACGAGAAGGTTTACCGTTCACACATTCCTCCTTTCCAGAGCTAACCTTGTCCCAAGAATCCTCCAGCATGCTTGGCTTAAGTTATCTGTGTCGATTGCGTGGCAACGTGCCTGGTTGAGGCATATTTTGTTTCTGAATACTCTTCCTGATAGGCGACGGCGGTTTTGCGCCACTAGCAAATGTTCCCTGCTCTCTCGTTTTGAGTCCGAGCCCAGTCGTTGTGCTGGAGTAGGCGCACGTACGAGTCTGGTGGCCGGTCTTGGCGCACCTTTCGCAGGTTGATGAAGTACCCGGAATACTTGTAGTCGAGCGATTATGATAGCAACAAGGCTTGGGCGTTGGTTGAGCTTGTCTCGTGGTGTTGCGGGTCGAGAGGTGACCTGGCGCATACAATTTCCGGAAAAATCGCTACTGCACAGTATTTTTATCGGTTGAACGTAGGAGTGGAGCTGCCAGTTACGGCCCCTGTGGTCCCGTGCGCGCTCAAAGGTATTTCACCATCTCACGTAGCAGCGGGAACGCCCCGCCGCGTTCGCCTGCCGGTTTCGTTTAGTATGCTTTTGACAGGGGAGACTATCACCTTTTCGTGGGTCCGGAGGGGAAGATGTTGTGGGCGTGCCTATGTCTAAGTTATGCTCTGTTGGCGCGATCGGACGAGGTGTTCACCGCCGATTCGGGGGCGATGCACTCTGTTCATTACCTGACGCGAGGTGACGTCGGGGTTTACGCCCACGGCACGCCGTTATAATACTTGTGATGGCGACAGGCTGACAAGATTGTGGTGCTGAGGAACAGGTTGGCAGTGTAAGCGTGCGGACACGGACTGATGATCGCGGTTCGAAGTCATCCTTTGGGGTCGACGGCGGTGTTGGAGGAATCGAAAGGTATGGTACCATTCGGATACTTGGTAATCCGACTCAACTGTAAACGGTAGTAGTTAGGAAACCGGCTGGCATTATAATAGGGAGAGATAGACGTTATAAAGTATGGGCGAGGTACGCAGGAGCACGCATGTGGCTGCGATGTGGGTGTATCTGGCTTAGGGGGATGTATCTCTTCCAATACACAGAAAAACGATAATGACGTGCTATTCGAAATATGATCAATAAAGTGATCTTGTTAATGCACACAATATGTTTTTCCGAAGGACCTAACCCTTAAATGATTGTTCCTCTACAATATAGTTCGGTTAGAGTAACTGCGTGGGGCACGGTGTCGTCTGACAGTATTACTTGTCAGCCTGGAAAAGCGACTGTCGCAAGAAAAAATGCGTTGCACGCACACCAAAATATGTACCATAGCCGGACAATGTCCACAACCGAAATGACAAGCAACCTCTCCCCTCGTGTGCACTTACGTGGACCGGGTTAGAGGCTACATGTGATCGCGGGGTAGTAGGGGGTGGTTGTCACCCGGTTCCAACAGACGCTGCCGTGGTTTATTCAAGATCACCTGGACCGAGCTGGGCGTGGATGCCAAACCAAAGATATCACCGGCGGGCCATTCGTCGGACATGGCCAACTCTAAGGGTATTGATCTGTCGGGATACAAAAGCAGGTTAATGGTATGGTGATATGGCGTCCGCTTAAACCCGACAAACAATGGCACCTGAGTCTGTTTGTCCGGTATGGATTTTCAGCGACATATATATGACACAACAGCTGTCGGCATGATAAAATTACGCATGACTTGGCGTGGATGCAGCTGAAATACGACAAACTACGAACAAGGACTATAGCATGCCTTGCCGTTTCAATGCGATTGCATGACTACTTGATCAACTAATGAAAGTTGGTGTTCAAAAACGTTAGCTGCATTGGGAGTTTGGATGCTCGCGAATTATGTTCAGGGCATGAAGAATATCATACAATACACCTTCATCCTGTTACCACTGACGACTCAGTGAAACTACTATTAATAGATCGGAACACTATACTACTGTAGAGCTGGACCACAAGGTAGATGCCGACTGTTACGGGTTTTGACCTGCACGATGGACTTGGGGCCATTTTCGTCAGCGTTGTGTGCAATAACCACTGCCCTGTTTCATTTCAGATTTGTGACGCCAGACGACCGGAATGGTTATAAGAACACACTCACGTATGGGTTAGCAACATGCTGAAAACAGTTTAAAGAGCAATGGGTGTCGAAACATGCCGAACCGCATATGGCTAGCTCATGCCTCTTTCGAAATGATGACAATACTGCCACACACTCTGACATGAAGGAGGGCCACTCAAACGAGCGTTGATCCCCACTTCGATACCCTCATAGCAGTGTGAACAGTACCGTCGGGATCTTAACAGCAATGAAGCCAGCCCCAATACAGAGGCATGTGCGTTTTTCAAAACATGGAAACCAATGCTATATACCTGGGACGGCAATTTTAAAGCAATGGGATGTACGTTTGATATTCTTGCTCAACGTCAGTAAACAAAAATAGATCTGTAGATACACTCATGTTCCGGATCATCCAGACACCTTTCAAAACATACACTCCGCTTTAACAGAGAATCGAGGGGGGCTTACGGAACAATTGGACAGGCTACGACGAGCTCTCTTGCTGGCAGTGTTCTGTACAGTGCATACGAGGCCGTCCTGAGAGGGGCCGTGCTGTGGGCAGTGGGTAGGCTGCTTCCCATCGAGTCCCCACCGCGACCTTCGGCGAAAACTTTCCACTAGGCATTTGGCATGCAAGTTGACCAAATGACCGGCGGATATGTCGCTTTTATGGTGGGAACACACTGTGGCCGTACCGTGAGTGAGTGCGCCCCAAGTAGGCACTCTGGTACAGATTTCATGTGAGCAAAGGCGCGTCCGAACGCCCACCATCCCGTCCTCCGCATGTAGCTTACAGTAAACCGCCTTCTTGCTTCCTTTGAAATTGAAACTAGACCGCTTAGTGCAAGTATCATGTGAGCAGCTCTTGTTGATAACGTCAACCATGCCGCTCTCGGCATGCTGCTTGCAGTACGCGGGCGCTTCTTGCTCCCTTCGACATTGAAACTCGGACACTTCACGCACGTGCCATGTGAGCAACGCTTGCTGCAAACATCAACCATCCCGTCCTCCGCATGTAGCTTACAGTAAACCGCCTTCTTGCTTCCTTTGAAATTGAAACTAGACCGCTTAGTGCAAGTATCATGTGAGCAGCTCTTGTTGATAACGTCAACCATGCCGCTCTCGGCATGCTGCTTGCAGTACGCGGGCGTCTTGCTCCCTTCGACATTGAAACTCGGACACTTCACGCACGTGCCATGTGAGCAACGCTTGCTGCAAACATCAACCATCCCGTCCTCCGCATGTAGCTTACAGTAAACCGCCTTCTTGCTTCCTTTGAAATTGAAACTAGACCGCTTAGTGCAAGTATCATGTGAGCAGCTCTTGTTGATAACGTCAACCATGCCGCTCTCGGCATGCTGCTTGCAGTACGCGGGCGTCTTGCTCCCTTCGACATTGAAACTCGGACACTTCACGCACGTGCCATGTGAGCAACGCTTGCTGCAAACATCAACCATCCCGTCCTCCGCATGTAGCTTACAGTAAACCGCCTTCTTGCTTCCTTTGAAATTGAAACTAGACCGCTTAGTGCAAGTATCATGTGAGCAGCTCTTGTTGATAACGTCAACCATGCCGCTCTCGGCATGCTGCTTGCAGTACGCGGGCGTCTTGCTCCCTTCGACATTGAAACTCGGACACTTCACGCACGTGCCATTTGAGCAACGCTTGCTGCAAACATCAACCATGCCATCCTCCGCATGTTGCTTGCAGTACACCGCCGTTTTGCTGCCCTGCAGATTGAAACTTGGGATCGTCATGCAACTCTTATGTGAGCAACGTCGGGTGCGTACGTTAACCATGCTGTCCTCTGCGTGTTGCCTGCAGAACACCGGCGTCTTGCTTCCCTTCACATTGAAAGAAGGCCACTTCACGCAGGTTTCATGTGAGCAACGCTTGCTACAAACGTCCACCATGCCGTCCTCCGCATGTTTCTTGCAGAAAACCGCCGTCTTGTTGCCCTCGACGTCGAAACTCGGCTGCTTCGCACAGGTATTATAGGAGCAACGCTTGCTGCAAACGTCCACCATGCCGTCCTCCGCATGTTGCTTGCAGTAAACCGGCGTCTTGCTGCCCTCAAAATTGAAATTCGACCCCTTGTTGCAGGTATTATGTGAGCATTGTGTCATTATCTCCGAACACGGCGAAGGGGACTGCAGCGAAAATATCGACGCACACCAGGGGGGAGGGTTACGCGACAACGAGTGTTAAGGTTTCGGCTGAGTTGTGACGCCTATTGTTCGTGGATATCTCGGCGGAAAACGATGGTTGAATAGCTTTCGCTGCAACACGCTGACGTACAACGGCCAGACAATATTGTTGAACAAATTTAGCGGGAAGAGACATTGCCTGTCACGGGCTTGAATCCTGGGAAACTGCAACGACCTTCGCGAGCTCAGGGCATATCTATGAACGGATGAATGCATTCATTTGTCAGATCAGATTATAAAATAACATGGTTCTACGACAACCATGTAGGTCAAAGCACTAGCGACCCCACGGCGTGTGTTATGCCGGTGAGTACTAATATGCCGCGAATTGGTTGACGAAAACCGAGTATTTGATACGCATATTTGGCCGCTGGCTGGCAGTGCTCCCTTAAGACACACTATACTAGACATGTATGCAATTTATACACAGCACATTCCGGTTCCATTTAGTTGAGACGAGTAGAGATCACCACAGCTACTGAGAGATATTGCAACAAATCAAGCAATTTTTTCGCAGGGTCATCACATACTTGCGAAAGGAAGTGTAGCTGCAAATACCTGACGTTTTACGTCTCTGATTTGCATGCACGTATCTTGCAAACGCCATCCATTCATTCATCCGTAGTTTGGATAGTACAGTTGAGAGTGAGGCGACAATCGCAACTATTATGGTCGCTGCTTTTGCTTTTTTCCCTGCTGTATGTTGGTCTACTGCCTCCCCGCCTCCATACTACCATCGTAGCCGTAGCTTCATATTGGCGTCGTTGACTCCTCGTACTAACTTTTGGACTTGCGATATTACTGTAGCATGAGTCGCTTTGACCACTTACTCTTTTGCTGGCGTCATGGCACGCATACAAGCAGGAACGAGAAACGCAATACCTGTGGGAACCCTCCTTCCAGCCCGTACTAGACAAGATCCCGGATTCTTCTATACAAGAGCGCGGTCAAATGTGTATCGCCAAAACCATGGTGAATGTGTATTCCAGTCGGCTGCCAACACGCTAAAACACGTGCGTCCTCAAGGCAAGTCACGCATTGGAAATTAAAAAAGTAACCCAGGACCTGTCAATCGAGCCACGCATTGGAAATATACAAGACGCGTGCTACGGTAGAGGTAGCACTTTTGGGCTGATTTTGTTTCTGAACGATCGGGCTCCTTAACCCAAATTCGTCGGACATTCATCCTTGTGACGAAATAGGTTTCAGGATTTACTTCGGTCATGAGATTTCTCATCCGGCAGCACTTTTGTTTTCCTCCGAAATTATTTGTTTCGGTGAGGTATGACGCTCCTTAAGTGAGGAGCCCAGAAAAAAGATGGTGCACCTCTATCGTAGCATTCGTCACAAGTAGGCAATGTACTGCTGTGCTGCTACAACCCCAGCCGCCAATTGGAACCTTACTGTTCCAATTCTTGCAGACACATGTATATGGCAACTTATATCCGAATCTACGTTATGATGGCAAGAAAAAACCATGAGTCATTCAATGGTTTCTTGAGAATATACTGTAGTGCTTTCGTCATTCATTCTTCCTTAACGGCATGTGTGAGGTCACTTTTTGTCCAGGCAATTCATGAGACCTGGTCACCGTTGTGCTGCATTGCAGTACTTTGGTGGACCTAATAATGAATTTTTGGGTTTTGCCATGATGCTGCTTCGTGGTATTTTAATGGAATCCTTCAACAGCCTGTGCGCACGAGTACATCCCGTTTCGAGCGTTCAAAGTGTAGAGTTTCTGCAACAACGTCATATTCTGAACCTCAGAATGGCCACAGCCCTCCCACGTGAATGTCGAGGGGTTCCGAGTAGACGTTATCTGTAGAGTGTGGGTAGTTGAGATTTTATGATCTGGGTACGGTATGGCTAACTCGTCTATCAAATTCCGAACGACGATAGCCATCGCAGGTTCGTGTTTCTTGACTCAGGAATCACATTCGGGCACACACAGGCGGGCTTTCGATATCCTAAACAATGTTATCACCGTTAACGTCTAACATATCGAGATTAATTAGTTTATGACGGCAGGCTGGCCATCTCAGAAGCACGCGCACCCACCCTGGCGGAAACCTTCGCGATGGCGATTATGCGACATTGCAACAACTATGTGGTAGTCTAGTAAACTACGCCTATCATATCTGGTGGAACGGTAGGTGGACAATAGTGTGCCGTCCGTAGCGTGCGTACTCGTAAAGAAAACAAAACAGCTCGCTGACTATATGAGACACCCATAAGTCACTGCGATACAATGCCGTTTTGCCAACGCGAACCATTCAAATTACTAAACAGCCACCAACCCAACGGAATTCTATGAAGTGTCCAGTCACCAACGCTACCAACCGAAACAAGTTGACTTACCACACATACATATATGTACCCCGTTCTTTTCTGTTAGATTCAAAAGCGTCGAGCACAAACCCCGCAGTCTTAAACTGCTTGACCAGACCCGGCGGTCGGTAGTCGGTATCGTCAAAAGGAAATCCAGCATGTACTATCGTTCGTTCTACGTGACCAGAAAATGCTAAACATATTTGAACAAGCAACTTGGTATCGCATAGCACGGAAGGAAGCACACCCCGGTGACAACAATTTGACGTCTAAAAATAGTATTACCGTGTACAGTGCTGTAGGGCGGTGTGGTATCTAACCAATCCCCGGCGATAGTCACAATGCACAGTAGCTCTGCAGCTAGGGGGTGTGGTAACGAGGGAGTGTAGTAGTTAGAGGGTGTGGCTACGAAGGGATGTGATACTGATGGCGTGCACTAACGGTGGTTATAATTTGCTACTTAGCGGGCGTTACTAGACCACAGTCAAACTTGAAAACAAGAGGGTATGATTGCAAGGTGACAACAACGGGTGAGGAGCTGCCGGCAGCAAAGAGGTGTGCTAACATGTGGGAGGCCTTAGTCTGAAACCATATTTCATTTTATATTACAACAAAATATTGCCGGTGATGGTAAAGCCCACATCTGACATCGGAAATAACAGCAAAGACGCTCGCTTGGCCACAAAGCCGCAGAACAGTCAACGGTAAGGCTTGAGGTAGTTTATGCTCTGGCACAACCTACGGGTTAGAATAAATGTTTGTTCAGCGCAAGATGAGTCAGGAGTCTGGGTAAGAGCAGTGCATTCCGAGGTTTCGCGCAGCACAACCCGTTTGTCGCTGTTAAAACACTTGTTGGGTTTGTTCTGCCCGCGAGAAAGATAATTGAGGCACCTTCTGTTTTACCCCTGTGGAAAACAACCTGCTCCAGGTGTCTATACGCCTGTACTACTTGTACCACTTGTCGAGTTGCTTTCGGGCAAATATTAACGAAATTGTAAAACACAATCGCCTCCGGGCGCCCTCGGGGACTGTGGGTAAGTTGCACGCCTGCGGCACATTAGCGCGACGCGCTTTCCAGGTCACGTAGCGCTCCAACCAGCAGCCGCCGAAGCCCAAAGTACCGTATGCTCCGAATACAGGTACCACAATAGGAATTCCATGGAGTCAAAACTATTGAAGATTGAACCTCGGAAGTCCTTGCCCCGATGGAAAACTAACTGCTGTACTGTACTGCCATGGTAATATGAAACCTCTCTTTCTAGCCGACGCCCAGGAAGATACTTATATCAGATATAGCTTTGCGCGCCGGTTTATTTGCGAGTTAATGCTAACATGGTAGGCGGCAAGTTCCGTGATTGGCCACAAACCTACCACCGGCGTCAGTTGTTGGGCGGTAGGGCACAGTAGAAGGAGCAGGAGAACATGTCGTGGTTTAATGGTATACACCAGGTCGTTTGCCACTTATGGCGTTTAACACTGTTTTCACACGCATCACCGTTGGGGGTGTGGTATTCAAGGTACTCCCGGTGATATGGCGACGATGATTTCGAACGATATATCACCGGGTGTGCTCATGTAGGGGGGTGTGCTTTCGCCCATGCTATACGGTAATGACGGATAGTTCGGTTGTTCATCGTACTCATAGAGCGTCTCAATTCGTGATTGGCTATGGATGTCAAAACACATGTACTTAGGACATGAGTCCAACGGATTAACAAAACCACCAACAGGAACAATAGACACCTCGTCCACACGCTGTACAAACACACGCCCAAATCCGCTCACAACGGCGGTATACATACTGCAGTATAAAACATCTAGTTCGCGCAAGCAAGAAATATCGAATTGATGTTTCGGTGTACGCTAGTTGGCGAGATGCTGCGGTGGATACCATTTCAAGGAGGCTTCATGGATCACTCCGGCAACATGTCGAGTATATTTTCAACTACACGTGACCACGTTTAAAACATAAATTCGGCACTACCAGGCATGACTTCAATCTTAGCAATTTCTCCTTTCCTGTGGGTGGAAGGGACCGTAATTAAAGACCACATCCCAGAAAGCGGAGAGTCGCCTACAGAAACGAACTGAGAGGGACTTCCCGAATAAAAACCACACCGTAAAGCACACAACGCTCATCTAAAGCTTTGCTACCAAAACAAATCAAATCTCTGGTATGGGGTATAGATGCTTTGTTTTCCGTTAAGAATCTGGGAATTTAATGTTTTGCGACAGTAACCCCGGGCCCGCACGGCGGATGTAGGTGCAAAAGAGTCTCACGCCGTGTTGTCTTTCATTCTATATTTCTTAAGAGGTTCACTTTGTATATCAGTTTTTTCATCTCATCAATATATTTAATATGTTTTTGAAGTATGTACAATACGCTGTGGTGTCCATGGGTACACGTCCACCTTTAGGTCTCGCTAGCTGGTCAGTTCCCCTATACGCCACCGCTCCAGGCCCCATACCACACTTGCACCTGCCCATGCCGACTCTGACCATCATCTGGATAATAGTAATACCAATTGACAGCGCTTTTCCAGAATCTGCTTCCGTCGGCTAAATTTCTATCATCGCGAGCGAGCGTGCGTGCGTGTCGGCAAAGTTCGATGCTAATCGATGCGAAGAGCGAGCTCTCAACCCTACGCGCGATGTAACAAAGAGAGAAGACACGGGGCGAAAATAATCGCACGTCTGCCTACTGTAAAGACAGCTGGATATGGAAGTTGCTCATAAAATAAAATGTATACCTGCAAGGGCCGTTTGGAACGAGACAAAAACAATTGCCAATCAATTTTTCGAGTTTTTTTTCAAGATTTTTCAATTTTTCCAAAAAGCGCTCGGAATGAAAATTTCTAAGTTTAATAAAATCGCCAACTAACGACTACGGAAATATCCAATGTGAAGGATGGAAAAATAACTTGCTGTTTCGGCAACTCCAAATTTCCATAATCTTTCTCACTTCCCAAAACAAAATACCAAATACGTGTCGACAAAAACAGCCCTATTTCATTCGCACTCTGCGTGAGCAGCTTGTAGAGTGCTGTTAATACCAACTCTTGGTATCACGTCTGACCCCATTCATGACCACAATCCTGCTTCCTACTACCTTTGATATCACGACACTCGGCGAAGCCCCTTGTGTATATAATATAGAGTAGTATTTACCTAGAATAATGTTTGCAGGGTCCTTTCGGTCGAAACATGAAAATAGTACGTACGTACTCGAGTGTTAAAAACAATTTTTGACTTTTTCACAACAGCACTACAACTTCTGGTACAAAATCACCATATCATCAGTCGTTATCGAACACGGTAAAGCTGCAGTTCTAATGCCCATTACCGCTCTCGACCAACGTATAGCTAACTCGTAATGGTCTCTAGGAGGTGTTGTGGGCCTTGGATCCGCAAAGGAAGACAATAATTGCTATATTGACATCACGGAACACAAATGCTCAGCAGCAAGAAACTTGTATGACTCCGGTCTTAGTGTTTGCTATCTACACTCTGCTGTCGGTTCTTAGGACGCTACGAGCTGGTCCAGCCGTGAAATTGATTTTCGTTCTATTGTCGTTTTCCCAAGCGTTTGGAAATATTAGGACTCCAAATTTTACAGCAGTGTTTGCAGCCATGCAGCGCATATGCAGACGTTAGAATTTTTCGAATCCGAGTTGTTTTCGTCGAGAAACATCATGCCGAGCAAATCCCGACACTTACGGGGGGGTCTCGATACTAAATTCGGTACAAAAGTCCGAAACCGCTGGACAGCGGATGAAGCTGATTCTTGGTGTGAAC
>MEHQ01004047.1:0-27477 GCA_008828725.1 Saccharina japonica
TTCTGACTGGTTGTGCTCCTCACGTGAGTAACCACCGGATACTATTATTATTTTACTGGTGTATTGGTTTTTGGACTACCGCATTGAACGTGTTGGTCGGGTTGCGCGAGCGAATGTTTCCGAAGTAATGTTTCGGGTGAGATGTTGAGCTCCTCATGTGAGGAGCTTAGAAAAGTATGCTTCGCCTCTACCGTGGGATGACTCAGTAAAGGAACGGCCCTGGTACGGAGTACCCGTAGCCCCTGCGCAGTCCGTTCATGCCTTGCACTACGTCTCTAGAGCCTATTGTTCTCAACTATTCGTTTCCCGGGAGAGATACCCTCTCCAGTTTTACGCAAACGCGCTCGGTTCGTTATATCCGTACATCAAGCTACCCCGCCGAGTGCGCGCTGATTCCTGCCATAAAAGCTCACGCTTTCCCTTCTTGTTTGAAACCCCAAAATCGCGCTATGCTGGCACAACCAGGCACTGAACGCCACATCGACAGGACGGCCGAAAACAAGCCTACTAACCTCCGAAACCGCCTCGGCCGCCAGCCTCGCCGTACCTCCGATCAACGGCTGACTCTGCGTCGGCTCAACGGTCATTCTGTTGAGACGTCTTACCTCTCACCACCCTGGCGTCAAGCCTCACCGGACTGGAAACAGCGGTAGCTACGCTGGGCCCTATGCGGGCGGTCGGCTAGTTGGGGGCCATGCCCGTGACCGCAGGGAGTGACAGTAGGACGCGGGTTGGTGTGGGCGGCGGTGGCGGTGGTGGCCACAGCGTTCCCCGCATGCGACGCCAGTCGCCCGGCATGGTTGAAATCGTCATTCGGCCTCTGCATTGCGCTGGTGTACGCCCCCTGGCTCGCCGCGACGGGAGTACGGACCGCGGGAGTAACGGTTTGGGCCGTCGGAGGTCGGCGAAAAGACGGGAGCCGTGGTGACAAAGAGGCTTGAGCCAAACTCCAAGCTTGCGCGGGAGTGGGGGAGTGTGAAGGAGCTGTATCGGGCAAAGGAGCTCCATACCCGGTTGCAGGAGACCTTACAGTGTTTACGTTGCTCGCCTGCGTCGACCATGGGTGGCAGGAAGGGGCAGGGAGAGGATTGTTCGTTACTGTCCCGAATCTTCTTTCTTTCATCAAGTAGTGTTTGGCAAGGTTACCCCCCCCGCACCCCAAAACCTAATAAAATATGTGTCCCTCTCGGGCTCCACGTAGCACACGTGGTACCATTCTACTAACATTCTACAATTTCTGACGCATGCTACGGTATAGGTAGCACTTTTTGACTGAATCGTTTTCTGAACGATCGGGCTCCTTAGCCCAAATTCGTCGGACTTTCATTTTCGTGACGAATATTGTTTCAGAATATACTTCGGTCGTGAGGTTTCGCATCCGGCAGCACTTTTATTTTCCTCCAAAACCATTTTTTTGGTGAGGTATGACGCTCCTTAAGTGAAGAGCTCAGAAAAAACATGGTGCACCTCTATCGTAGCATGCGTCTTCTGTCAATAACGACTCCAGGGTTAGCGTATCGACCGCTTACTATGTTGAGTGTGGCCGTCGTGGGAGTCGAAGGGGTGAACGAGGCCGATCGATACACAGTCGTGATACAAAGTTCTTAAGGTTCCCCGACGCGGTTCAATAACTTGAGCGCTTTCGCCATCACACTCGTTCTAATGCCCACGGCGAAATTGGGCATGTTCGCCCTACTTCGTATAGCGTCATCCATTGATGCCCTCTACCAGCATCGGCAGCGAGTCCCTCGGCCACGGTGGGTGACCCCGACCACCCCGCCGCGTCCACCCGGACACGAAGCTGGTTGAACGTTGCTAATTGTGTTAGAATGTAAGATAGACGAACTATCTGAATGTAAGATACACGAACTATCTACTGTTATGATCTTGACAGATCTACGATAATATGCGGTAATAGCAAATAATTCGTCGGGCCAAACCAACACGGCTACAAATTCAGGATCTACGACAACAATAGATAGTTCGTCTACCTTACATTCTAACAATTTGTTCGGTTGCCAACTGCGCACTGGGCATCGCACGCATATCCTTCGTCCGCAACCTGCACTATCAGACGTTCTACGGCGCCCTCGTCGTTTGTACTTGCATCGGGAGCCAATGGTTAAGCGACCCACAGAGAGAACGATAAGTACGTGATCACGAAGCGCATGAGAATGCAAGGCTCCACCAATCGACATTCGACTACTGTAGAGTGTACTTGTTCGGGAAAACCAACGGTTTGTACAGTCAACGCAATGGCCACATACGCGGCTTTTCAAACTCTGAACTTTCTGTTTCTTCACAAGTGATCTTCACAGACGCTTGCTTCGGTACCACCTCTGCCATCTATCTCTCTTCGCAGAGACTTTTCAACGACGGTGAAAGCTAATTTCAGTATCACTGGCGGCACTAACTCGCTCATTACCTAGGATCCCGGCCCTTCGCTGCTCCAGGTTGACACCGTACCCGAGTCATGTTGACACCGACACGGTCTTTGCGGCTGCAGGACTCGAGCAGTCTGGGCGGTTTTGGCTGAGTCCTCCTCTTGCGCGCTAGCCTTAGTCTCACCCTCGGCCTGCCATGTATGTCACACGTAGATTATTTTTGTTCTGGGTTTTCCATGGCCGTGAGTGAGCGTGTGCGGTTGGGGGGACGTGCTGGGGACGTATACGACACTATATGTGAGCCGCGGGTAAGCAGCGTATACACCTACTGTAGCAGCAATGTACACATTTAGATGGTGCAAACTGTCCCCATTTCTAGCTACCCTAATTACCCACCCATCTTTATTCCGAAAGATTTCCCTGGCGGCCGGATCAATTGTAGAGCGGCTGCACGACGTCAGGCGCCGTTTGATTGCCGCCAAAATAGCGTGCCGAGTTAGCGCGAGCAACATAAGTGCTCTTCAGCAAACAGAGGCGGCATCCATCCACTCACCAAGAGGGGCACACGTGCGGTTTGTGACCGCAATAGGCGGCAACGGGTATGACGAAGACGCATATAATCCTTTGTGTGAATGCGCCACCAGCCGTCCTTTGCTACCCGCTGACAAAAAAACCTACAGTCGCCATGCCCACCGCGCGGTCATATGTCACCGGCGCCTCCGAGGCAATTTCGAGGGTGTTAACTTGTACAGAACTACAGTAGATATATCCTTGGAAGGTACACAAATTATCGGTTGGTTGACGTCGAAAAGCCAACCGATTATACCTGTACTTTCCACGGAGCCTTACAGCACAGTAGTTCGGCACATGCTACCACATTCGAACGCCTTTTGGGAATGCCGGCGACACCGCCGAGGGTGACATGGCGACCAGAGTTCCTGTTAGCAGCGGTCGGCGCGCACGATGGTTGGTGATAAACCATCGGACGAGCACCGGGGGGCTCGAATACTACATGCTTCCCCAGGAACGGTGGTTGGTTATTCAAGTACAGTTTATCGGTACTATGTTTAGCAGTGCCATACCTACCCAGCTGCGCATACTCACGTGCATACAGCCAAGGCCCCTGTCATGAATCGTCACTTTGGAGTCGAATTTCAAGGCTATATTTTGTGTACACACTTGATTGAGCGGTAATTCGGGAGCTTGATATTCACTGGGCTAGCAAATGGCCGAGGGCAACCAGTAGCGACCGGGTAGGTATGCACCTAGTATTAGCCGTGGGATAAACAAATACAGTTCAACATTCTACTCAGATACGAACCCTAATCGGATTGTCGGGGCAGCTATTGAGATTGTTTGGTAGTCACATACCTACCTAACCGCACATGCTCAACCGCATGCAGTTGAGGTCTGCAGCTGAGAAACGTCAGTTTTGTGTCGAGCATTCAGTATCGCGTGTCAGTCTCGATGCTCTATGGTGCATGCACACTCAAGCGTTGTTTCGTAACGGGCAGTGCATTTCTTGTGTGGGTTCTCAACAGGCCTTGCTTTTATACGGCAGTTTATGGTCTGTCTGGTCTCTTAAAGTGCGCGCATTCCTTGGTTCTCTCTTCCATGCTCCGCTACAAGGGCGAACGGGACACGATATCCGAATAGAAGGTCATTAAATTTCATTGGCCTACGTTCTGTGGACTTTGCTTGGTTTTGTGGGGGCTTTTTCCTAGAGGCAGTTACAGTAGAAGGCCTGTCTGTTACCCACCTTCTATCAGGACCTTGGCCAGGGGGGGGTCCCCTCCGTCCGTTCAGCTGTTCTTACACGTGGCATATATCGTGGGCGTCGATGACATCGGCTTCTGTTCCTATTATTGCGTTCCCTATGTTGTCGATAAGTTCGAGCTGATTCCTTAATCTGAATGCATAGTATTTTTCTCATTCGAGGAACCGAAGCTCAACTCTGACTCGTGCCACGGTAGAGGCGTGCCCCCCTTTTTTTTGTCCTGAGAGGTTGTGGTCAGATTTAGGAGGAGCTCCATATCCCTCCACCCCATATTGGAATGGGAAAGTACGGAGCGTATGGACCCAGAAACGAATAGCCAGTTTTTTACAGGAAAAAGGCAGCGGCCAAAAAAAGGTATACCTCGCCCTTTTGCGGCCAAAATCAGGTACATACTTAAAACCAAGTCAAAAACGCACTCCACGTGCGCTGCCATTGGTCCAAAACTCGTTGTACCGGTTTTTGCCTCTTCAAAACCCAGGTATACCTGATTTTGTCTACTCTGCTTTACTTTCACCTTTTTTTTGTCGTTTTTAAGCCAATCAGAGGCCCTTCATAGTTCCACACTATGCCCCCTATACAAATGCCGACGTACGCGGAGACCCCCTTCTCCCTTCGCACCTCGCACTACACGCCACTCGAGCGACACACACACATATCTGCCTGCATACCTCCGCCGAAATAATACGAGATAGAAGGCTCCCCTTCGGGATTGTGGTTGACTTGGAATACCAGGGGTGTCACAAAAGTTGAGAAGGGAGAATACAGCAGCAGGCGTTCGTTCCTCGTACTATTAATAGCAGCTACTCGTATACGTAGCCACCGGGCGAGCACGAAGAGCACGAAAAAAACTCTACTTTGCATTGCAAGGAACGGCAGGTTCGTGGGGTGCGTTTTAAACTTGATTTTAGTATATACCTGTTTTTGGCCCCGAACAGACCAGGTGTACCTGTTTTTGGCCGCTGCCCAAAAAAGAACAATCCCACGGCCTACAGTAGTGTCACAATCCAAAACAAGAATGGCATTCCGACGGTTTTGTGGGGGCGGTGAAGGAGCCCCATCGCTCCAGAAATAAAAAAAAATATCCGACAACGTGCTGCCTCCATCGTACGTTTCACGCCTCGTTGTTGTCAACACCATTATACCGGTGACGCATGCTACGATGACACGTGCTACGGTAGAGGTAGCACGTTTTGGCTGAATCGTTTTCTGATCGATCGGGCTCCCTAACCCAAATTTGTCGGATTTTCATTTTTGTGACGAATAATGCTTCAGAATATACATCGGCCATGAGATCTCACATCCGGCAGCACTTTTAGTTTTCTCCAAAATCATTTTTTCAGTGAGGCATGACGCTCCTTAAGTGTGGAGCCCAGAAAAAACACGGTGCGCCTCTATTGTGTCATGCGTCCGATAGAGGTGCACCATGTTTTTTCTGAGCTCCTCGCTTAAGGAGCGTCATACCTCACCCCGAAAAATGGATTTTGGAGGAAAATAAAAGTGCTGCCGGATGAGAAAGCTCATGACCGAAGTATACTTGAAACATTATTTTCGTCACCAAAATGAAAGTCTGACGAATTTGGGTCAAGGAGCCTGATCGTTCAGAAAACGATTCAGCCAAAAACTGCTACGCGTACCTCTACCCCAGTAGCAGGCGTTACCGGCATTTGTCAAGTGACGGGGTGGCACGATCGAGGTACCAGTAGCACTTAGGTTTGGGCTGGAATGTATTCTGAACAATCGACCTCCCTCACGCCAAACCCGTCGGGCTTTTCATTTCTGATGTGTTGCACAGTAGTAGTGTGCTTCGTGACAACACTGGCATTGTTCGTCGGGTACGTATGATACGCACGTAGCACTTTTATTTCCCTCCAAAAACAAAAACATTTTTCGGGTACGTAAGGTATATATATATTTTAAAAATTAAAAAAAAAAAACAGCTGTGAGCTCGAGGATTTCGTCGAAGCTCATCTTTGCTAGCTGAGTGTAATACTTCGGATATATATAGTAGATGCATGCTACGATGATAGAGTTTCACCCGGTTTTTTTCTGAGCTCCTCGTTTTAGGAGCGCTCCATACGACACCAAAAAAATGGCTTCGGAGGAAACGAAACGTGATACCCGATGGACGATCCCAGGACCTACAGTAACTATACCCACCGAAAAATATCGCGACACAATAATGTGTGTCTGGCGAATTTGGGTTAAGGAGCTCGATCCTTCAGAAACTAAATCAGCCAAAACCTGGCACCTCGATCGTAGCACGCGTCAGTGTATGGAGTAGAGCTCCTAAGAGGGGAGATCCAGAAAAAAAAAACACGGTACACCTCTATCGTAGCGTACGCCAGGTGGCACGATGATGGAGGTACCACTTACCCGGTAGTTTTTTGCTGAAACGGGTTTCGGGATGACGGGATCCTCGCCCCAAACTTGTCGGAATTTCAGTCTTGTGCTGCAATATTGTTTGGCTTTACACTTTGCGGCGTGGGATCGTTCATCGGGGTACTGTACTGTACTGTACTGTACTGTAGCACTTCGTTTTTCCCCCTTCCAAAATAAGTTTTTGGGTAAGAGTACAGAGCTCCTCAAGTGACGACACTCAGAAACAGGATGGTTGGACCTCCATTTCAGCACGCGTCAAGTGTGTGGGCCTTGAATGAAGTGCACACACACAAAACCGTTTATTGAGCAGGCGACAGGGCAGATTGAGCAGGCGACAAGGGAGGGGTGCGTAATAGAACACACATCCACACAGGGACGTATGTGTGATTGAAACGCTAGAGTCGGGGTGGATAGTATGCTCCGCTGTGTCTGTACCGAGTACTGCAAGGGCTGTCCCCCTGGTTTCGAACTCCCTACAGTGACCGAAACGAAAAACACACCCAGCTCGAAGAAGGGGATCGGAGCCACGTCTGCCTGCACTTTTAAGTCGTTTCGAAAACGTAACAGATCTCCAACATACACCAACATACACCCATTCACAATATTTGCAGGTGGCTTTCGGACATCTCAGTGCAACAACCGTAGCTCGCCAAAGGGGCACTAAACCCCACATCTGTCAAAGGGCACGCTCGCACGGCGACGGCGATGAAATATCGATTAGTGCCGTATGGGCGCGATTAGGCGGATTTGGTGGTATGATGTTAGGTTTTGTCCCGTGCGGTGTACTTGATAGATACTACTTGTGCAACGGTAGGACTAACACGATAATCTTTGCTTGGAGGGATTGGAGATTCCAGCGAGTAGCCGCAGGCCTATTCTACATGAATTATTCCATGTTCTGGCAGGGTGGAGGTACAATGATGCAACAATGAACACCACCATCCCTACCGGCCAAGCATTTTCCATTTGCGCTGCGGGTTACCGAAAAACTACACCGTGGCTGTCTTCCTTTACTCCAAATTTGGATGCTCTCCCTATTGGTTACGTGGATGCATCCATGTATAATTTAAGCTGGACGCGGTCCGGAGTGAAACCTGAGCACTTTTAAACTCCTCCGCTCAATCTATATAATGTACCTGCGATGTAGACGCGTTGCTACGACAGAGGTAGCACTTTTGTTTTCCATCTAAAAACAGTTATCGGGTAAGGTTTAGAGCTCCTCAAGTGATAAGTAGCCACCCTTACAAGGCAGAAAAAACACGGTGCACCTCTACCGTACCATGCGTCTGTGCTACGTAACGTATACCAGTTACACCCGGTACTTGATGAAAATACGTTGTTTGAGTGCGCGATTGGGTTCGATTGTGTTCGATTTTGCCGGAGGGGGGGACGGGGGGGGGCGTTTTCCCCATACATAATACACTGTGCGTACAGTAGTACGCCAGAGCATATCGTAATATCCCGCTCCAAGGGCCTTTGAGCCTGTCTGGCTGGCTGGCTGTATCTTGTGACCACGAGCCACGTACTAGGTTGTTGCAATGGAGCAATGTGGGAACGCAGAACAACATCACCAACAGGGCAATGACCATACCATCCTCATTAGACGAAAGGAGGGGGGGGGCAAGGTGGCGCAGGCACTGAAACCCGATGGGGTATACGATGAGACGAGCTATCGCAGCACCTACTGTGTTGGTTCAACAACAGCTCGCAGTACGATACGTATTTGGGATTATCCACTACAAAACATTAGAAGCCGCCATCTCTGCTCAACAATACGTTAGTTCCGCGGCAATGGCATCAATTTTTCTGATCCAGAAAGGCACTCCCGCCACACGATGCATGACCAAGAACGGTGACTACTCCAGCTTTGTCAGCTTTGACACCTTCGTCATGCCAAGCTGCCGTATCAGAACGAGCGCACAGGATATAGCGCGTACAGAAACCAAACCGAAGAAGCGGGCGAGCGCGGCCATGGAAGCAACAACCACGTTTGCCCGCGGCCCCGCAACTTCATTTAAACTACTGCACGCGCCCTTTACGGTGCGCCCGCTCAGAAGATAGCTAGGCACGTCACAGGTGTCGGAACCGGCAAACGCTGGAGTGCCCGCCGATGGCGTCGCGGATCTCCTAAGAGTAGAGGGGAGCACTGTTATTGTTTCTGAGAGCGGTCACTTGAGGTGCTTTCTACCTCAACCGAAATACCGACTTCGGACGAAAACAAAAGTGCTACAGACAGTATCCGCTGAGCAATTCCGCGGCCTTAAGTAGAAAAACGAAAATCAGTGAGACACAAAAATTAAAATCTGACGATTTTGGGTCAAGGGGGCCCGTCCTTACGAACGGAGTTCGGCCAAAATATGCCACTTCTGTCGTAGCACGCGTCGGAGGTATTTCCAGGCCTAGATAACCATTACTATTACGGTTGGAACCGTAGTAAATAGGACCTACGTTCCACACAAAAATCTACCTATATTCCTGTTTTTACCAAGAAATATTTGGGCCTACGGTAATTACTATGGCCCCCCATGATAAACGTGTGCTACTACACCGCTTTCCCGTGTTGAAATTGAGTGACGGTGCTTCAATCATGCACGCATATACCTGGCAAGTAAATGCCTGGATACAGCCACGGTGTCGACCTTCTGGTGTCCTCATACCCCCCCCCCCCCCCCCATCTTTTTGTCTTCACCTGTCCAATTGATTGCAATAATGAATGCGTCGTAGCGGCGTCTGTAGTAGTTCATTTATTTGTGGATGTTTCTCGTGGACAGTTTTCGTTCGTGCTCCACGGTCGGTACCCGGGCCGTGGTGCGCCAACCCCATCGAAGGACGAAAAAGTTCGTGATGAGACCCTGCAACACGGACCGGGCGTGAGATACGACCCACCTCTGCGGGGGTTCCCAAACGGCCGCGGGGAGCCACACATTTTCTAATCATAATCGGCATGTTAACGACGTACCGACCAATGGAGCTATCGAGATCGAGGCCAAGAGGATGTGGATAGACGAGTCGTTTTGCTGTAGCGGCTCTGCTGTGCTGGTTTAGTCAACAAACTCACAGCAGTGGGTTCGGGTTTTGCAATAGAATGGAGAAGCCGCCACCCTTGCACGACAAAAAAATAAACAAATGTAGCTCGGCGGCAGGGGGTTCCGCTTTCCTGGGACGACGAGAAGATGCACTCGTCGCAAGAACCAAGACCGACACCGCCGGCGAGCAGGCCTGCATCCATCCAACAGATGCGGAAAAACCGATCTCCCTTTAGAGCGGGCGCACCGGATTAAGCGCGTACAGCGGCCAAGAAGAGGGCACGGTGTCGCTCGCCCGTGTTCCTCCTCTCGGCGGCTGCACACGCTCGCCCCGGTGAGCCTGTCCGGAAGGAAGCTGGGCATTCCGCAGGTGTTGGAGCGGGAAAAGCTGGTCTGCGCTCACCGGCGGCGTCATGGGTCTTGAGGTTGCGGGAGTGCCTTCGTGGCCCAGCCAACCGGGTCTGTGCTGAAGGCAGTGTATATACACATCTTCATAGTATTCAGTGTGCACGTATACCTGGTTGTGTGTAGAGGTACAAAACCTGGACGTACCACATCGCCGAGTTCTTGCTTCCCATTATTGGCAATAGGGGTATCATATCACCTGTACACTAGTCGTTGGGTATTGCTGGCGTTGCTCGCGGGTAGTTGTTATCCGCCCAAGTCAGCCCCAGGGTTAGAA
The DNA here is from genome assembly GCA_008828725.1 of Saccharina japonica. Taxonomy (NCBI): domain Eukaryota; class Phaeophyceae; order Laminariales; family Laminariaceae; genus Saccharina; species Saccharina japonica. The sequence goes on from MEHQ01004047.1 coordinate 10,249, forward strand.
TCAGCCGGCTGGGCCATTGGTACGAGAAGCGGCGAGGTTCGTTAGGCTTGCTTGGGGGATGTCATGTCACACGAAAACAGACAAACATAAAGTTACAGTTATGGTGTGTGGTTGAAACGATGTACAAAATGCTCTTCTCTACCGGCATCGTGTTGAGCTCTTCGAAACAAGTTTCGTGTTTCGTCCTTAGGCAGAGAAACATTCGCAAAACGGTCGAGTGACAGCTGAAATCCCCAAATAAGACAAGTTAAATTGTGCAGCAAAAGCGTTTGGCCTGAGTCCAAACATGATGCATGGAATACTTCAGACATGGATTTCAGGAAAACATTATTTTTGTTCGTAGAAGGGGGGGGGGAGGGTGTACTCATGTCATGCATGGTCGCAGTCGTGTGACCGTAGACCCGGGCATCTCTACAATGCCGGGGCGAGGTTTTGGTGAGCAATGCGTCTTGTTTTGCAGTTTGCCGTCGTCATATAAGTATTGTGCCGTACCGCGTTAGAATGAGCAACGGATAATGTTGTTGACGAATCGGAATTGTGCAACACATCCAACTCACCAAGAGAGTAGGTACACATGCCTCGTGTAGCCACAAGCGGCGACAATAGTAGGGCGGGGAGATAAGTATCCCCCCCGGATTGGTGTTCACGGACCATTGTGCGCCAACCATTGACAGCAAGAACTCGCGGGCTGCCATACTCGCTGCGGTTGATGTCACCGAAAGAACCAACAGAGTTCGAGGGCGATAGTTGCTAACCTCTGCACGACGACGGCCCTGCGGCACCCGCAGGAAAATGTGGGCGGTAGGCGCTGGGATAGCAACCGATAGAACCTGCGGCTCCCACCGGGGCATATTCCTGCACAGGTTAGCGTTTTATCACTCTCGGAAGAATCTTGTGAGATCGGCGACGGCACGGCGGCGGGAATGGTGGCTCCAGCTCGTGCTAGCAGTAGTTAGCACACGATGGTCGGTGAGTACCCGTCCGGGGTAGGAGCAACCCCATTTGTACTACAGTGGGTATCCCGACTTAAGAGAGGACACCCCCTGTATAAGAGAATAGTGCAGTTTCAAGAGGCTTAATTGGCTGAACCCGCCTATACTAAACCTATATATTTCCCACTGTGTTTAAGCGAGAATGATAGTTAAGCGAGTTGTTTTCGGCCTGTACTGTACCACACCTCTCATAAGTAGCGGTACCCACTGTATGATACGCTTGAAACATAAATCGGCTTACTGGGCGGCTATACGGACCCATTGCAACGCAATAGACGCATACCTACACCCAGTCCTCACATGCTCCCTAGCATAGTGTTAAGAGTGTTAAGGAGCGCTAGCATACCGTTAACGACGACCGCTAGCAGTTAAATATCAATTTTCGCCGCTTTGGGACTCCGGGCGGAAGAAATGTCGGACCAGCATTGACGACTACGGTATCGACGGCATTCAACAGTCCGGGCTGGAAATAAGGGGTCGAGCCAAACTTCAACGTGCGTAGCTGAAGCTGTACCACTCACGAGCAGCCTCTCCCCATGAATACACGCTCCTTTTCCCATGAATAAACGCTCGCAAACGACCCCTCTCGTCTTTTTTGGGGGAGCCAAACATGGGCCCCAAACCCCCGACAAAAACATATAAAATTGGCATCGGCTCTGGAATGCTATATTTTTTGGGCGAAGTCCAGCTGAATTTATTTATGATGGGTAACTCGTGCTGTAGTATATGTTTGTTTTGGGCCCTCAATAGTCGCGAGTGAATACGTGCGGCGGAATAGGCATGCGACTACACATGAGCCGTGGGGAAAGCACAACTTCATTATATTGTAGCGATGTACACGAGCATACAGCGACCGAAATACGCCGTAGAGGATTTGGGCGACAAAGCGATGCAACGTGCCACATTTTAGGAGTAATAGCGAAAGATACGTGCCGTGTAGGTTTTGCTAAATAACCAGAGACGTCATCCATTCACTTATCAAGAGCAGACGCACCTCTTACCGCGCGTGCAACCACAAGTGAGGCGGTAATCAGGCAACAAGAGGATACAATGAAATCCTCCTGATGCAAGCTCACCAATCAGTGTGTGCCACCTTGCTGACAACACAACGGGTCCAGCCGCCATGCCCGCCATTCCCGTCACGGGGATGTCGCCGGAACCAACGAAAGCACCTCTGAGGGTGCGAACCGTGTTGCGCAGGGCTATGATGGTTCCGTGGGAAACCATACAGGTATCATCAGCGAGGGGGGGATTTTCTGGTGTTCCTGTCCTGTACGCTAGACGGGATTTTGCAACATCTGGCAGGGGTACAGGACTAATACCCACGGTATACTATACCATATAAAGGGGATTGCAGCCAGATTTTGCCTTCTGAGGCAAATAGTTTTGTGATCGGTTTAGCAACCTCATGTGAGCAACTGCAGTACCGGTTATTGTATGTTGTATGCTATGTGTACCTACTACTGTATCTATGTTTGTTTCTAGGACCCAGCGCACAAACCTGGTAGTTGTCTTGATCGAGTTGGGCGAGCAGAGCAGGCTTATCTTCGAAGTCACGTTCCGGGTGATGGAGATTGGTCTGCTTATGCGAGGAGCACAGAACATAACGAGGCACCGCACGCCTATCGCCGGATTGCTCAGAGGTAAAAAGAGGCAGACAACATGCAACTGCGGGCGATGAATTTTGGCTTATTATGAATAGAGAACGACCGAAAAACATATCGGCGTAAAGACTGGTCTAGTATACCCTGTGACTCATCCCCCCCATAAGGTTTGGTTACACGGTTGGTCTCCGTATTACAGTATATGTGTACTACGATAGGTGTATAGTGGGTACCCCTATTTGAGCGAGGTGTGGTACAAGCCGAAAACAACTCTCTTTATGACGCATGCTACGATAGAGGTGCACCATGATTTTTGATGAGCTCCTCACCTAAGGAGCGTCATACCTCGCCGAAACAATTATTTTGGAGGAAAATAAAAGTGCTGCCGGATGATAAATCTCATGACCGAAGTATACTCTGAAACAAGATTCGTCACAAAAATGAAAGTCCGACGAATTTGGGTTAAGGAGCCCGATCGTTCAGAAAACGATTCAGCCAAAAAGTGCTACCTCTACCGTAGAAAGCATCTTACTACTTAACTGCAGTATATAGCCTTCTCTCTTATCCACAGTGGGAGATACCTATAGGTTTAGTGCAGGTGGGTCCAGCCGATTTGGCCTCTTTCAACTGCGCTTTTATCGTTTACAGGGTGCCCTCTCTTAACTCGGGGTACCCACTGCATTACATTTTGACTAGCGTATTTCTGGCTGCCGGCCGGGGGGGGCTCCTTAGCGCAATTTTGTTTTAAAATCCCGTTTGTTATTATTTTGGTGATTTTCGTTTTTGTTTCGTTTTCGTCGGGTCAAGCGGGCGTTTTTTTATCGAAAGTTCCGTGTTATGGGCGAGGGATGGAGCTCCTATACTCTATAACCAAGTGAAGAAGACAACTTCAGAAAATGTCATGGGGCCTCATTGAAACTGTTAGGTGCATCCTTGCCGTCGCATGCGTCATCGGTTGAGCTCCTCAAGGCCGTTTTTATCTAAAACTAATTTCTGAAAGCCGGAATGACCTCCTTAGCCCAAACTCGTCAGAATGCTAAATTAGTTTTTGTTCGTTGGGTTGCACGTATTTTTTTGTTCGTCTTAAAAAATCATGTTTTGGCTTGCTATTATAGTAGTTGTAGTATATGTAGACAGCTCACTCAAGTGAGAGGGATCTCAGAAACACAACATGGTGTGCACCTCTCTATTCAACCCGTAGGCGTGTGTGTCTCAAGGGAACTCCTACCAGTTACATCGTATGAGAATTTTACTACTACAGTACTACTACTACTACTACTACTACTACTAATACTACTACTACTAATACTACTACTACTACTACTACTACTACTACTACTACTACTACTACTACTACTACTACTACTACTACCACCACTACTACTGCTACTACTGCTACTACTGCAGCTTGTAGTCGTTTCAGGACTATGAATGCACAAAAAAAAATCGTGTTTCGGGTTAGATATGGAGCTCCTCATTTTATTTGTTTGTTGTTGTAAACAGAATCCATCCCATTTATTATATTCACCGGTCCTTTCTCTCTCCTTGCTATATTGCCGTAACTCGGATCCGAGCTAACAAACTAGGCACATCTTCCTCCTCCCCCACTACGGGCCGTACCTTGAACGTTTACCACGAGAAAGACTTCAGGCCTTTCGACACAGTAACTACCCACTGCAAGTGGAAATCCATGGAGGCTTAACACTTATCACGCCCGAAACCACATACCAGGTATGTTTTACGGTGCGCCCCCTGCTCACTGGGGCCCGACCTATATGTAAACAAACAGTTCCGTGAAATCACCACAGTACATATGATATATGTATATACTCGTCGGCGAATGTATTGAAATACCACAGCTGAAAATCCTGAATTTTGTCTGATTCGCTACTACAGTACCCAATAGCTCACCGCCGCCAAAGGGGAGTTGGAAGCAACACTCCAGCTTATGATTGAGAGATCGGACAGCCTTGACGCACCAAGTCTTGGTTTAGAGGGGAGCCGAAACATCTTCTTGCTGGCCTTTCTTCATCGTATCCTCCATCTGGTTGTCCTTGGCGCCGGTGGTAGACTGAGAGGGTGATGGGTCCCGCTGCGATCATCCGGCCAGAGTATATCCCCCCCCCCGGGCAAAGAGAGGGGGTTGTTGCAGTTCCAGGTCTACCGACTGTCTCCCTGTAAAATCAGGGATCGCTGGGCTGCGGGACAGGCAGCTGGACCGGAGACTGCAGCAACCCTCTCCTATCTATGGGGGGGTCTTCATTATAAGCTATGGCCGCATCGCCTGGACAAGACTCATTCCCCTCGCAGCCTTCCATCGACGCTGAGGACGAGACAAAGGATGGCAAGAAGAAGAAGGACGACGGGTACAAAGAGGATGGGGGGGGGGGGGTATGTTGAGGCGGAGTAGGCAACCGCGTGGCAACAGCGAAGGGGGGTTAGACCGAGCGCTTCTTCAACATGTCCAATACCGTAGCGGTGGAGACCTTTCGTCACAAGGAATAGTCGGGGTGCCCTTGCACTGATGCCGGCACAAGGGGTTGAGGCCCGACAAGTATTTCTAAGCACGTGTAACAGGCAGAACAATGTGTGACACACAGTGTGCAAAGGCTAGTAGTTTCAACAAAATCCTGTAGATTGCAGCTAGCTGTGTTTCTTTGTTGTTTTTGCATGTGATGCATTTTGTTGGGCGAGCTATGGTGTGTCTTTTGCGCTCAACCCTACCCCGTGCAGACCGCTGGTCATAGTTCTTCTTCCCTCGATCCTGTCGGCGGCTAGGCGAGTAATCACGTAGGGTCACGAGCCTGAGGAACCAAGCAGTGCCGTGTACTATCTCGAACAGTTGTGAGCGTCTATATCGCTGAAATCAGACAAGTGTCACAAGGAGTGTTACAACAATTTTGATATACCGGTACCATATCTCATATTCGGCGTTATTCTTCACTCCGGGGGCTGACAACCAGCTTTCAACGTCAACCTTACTCCACACCACGATGGTTGTTTGTTTTGTATAGAGCCAGCTCGAGGAGGGCAACAACACCACGCATGAGAACAGAGACCATAAATGGCAGCTGCCGCGCCCAGTTAGTGCTCGAAGTCCATGACAGCCCCCTATACCCCCCCCCCTTTGAACGCGCACATATATACCACCACGGCTTCACCAGCCGGACCACCCACCGACAACTTGAACTGCTGCAGGATACCAGAACGTATTACTTAACTCGTACCTCGGCTGAGGTATGACGGTGCCTTTCAGGTAGCCGTGACGCTGCCGGTGAGTGGTGGGACTCCTGGTGCGTCATTGATCAGCCAGCGCGGACCCTTCTGGATAGTCCCCCAGATCGACCGGCCACCCTCTCGTAGGCAGAGCACCGTTGCTCCTGAGGGGGGCATATGTGACCTTTAGAGCGACCCACCAGCCTTCCCCTCCCGCTCGCAGGCAACCCGCCATCGGTTCTTCGAGGAGAGTGTGAACCTTTCTCGCGCCCCATTGGTCGGACCTCTGCTCTCGACCGTAGACTGGCTGCGAGCGGAGGGCCGGTCAATCGGGCGCGAGAACAGCCTCACGCCTCCGGAAGACCGATGTGATGGGCTGCGTTCGAGCGCGGGGCTGATTGACGGCGATGGTGGATTGACTGGAAAGCGGACTGTGGATTGACTGGAAGCGCTCAGAAGGTCCAAAGACTCCGGAAAGAGCGATATGGTGGGCTAGATACGGGGTGGCAACGCGCTCGTCCACAAGGACCGGGGTGGGAAAGCGAAGACGACCCGAGATGGGTTTAGAAAATACAGAAGGCGGGTATATCGATGCTGTCACCTAGGAGGCCTTGCCGTGTGAAGGTATACAGACAGGTGGTATATATATACTCTCAGAGAGCGGTCGAACAAAGCTCGTATTGTGGCAGTGACGCGTCAACCTTACCTTTTCCGGAGGGGAAGATTTGCAAAGCTCGAAGTGTTAAACTGACGCATCAATCTCACCTTTCTCCAAGGGGAAGATTTGCAACATGAACCCTTCAGCAGATTTAACCTGTGCACTGAATGGTCCCACCTCTCCCCGTGGGCAGTGTTTCCTCCCTCCCACAAGGTGACTGCTGCTGCCATCCCTTCAAGAAAATGTCGACGCCAAGCCCACCCATCTGATAACCCCCACCAATACCGCAGCGATCAGCCAAGCCAAACAACAACATATGTGTACGGCGGTGCGACAGATTATCTTACGCGTGGGCATAGCAAGGGACGTGCAAGACCGCTAGCGCTTCAGCACTCTCACATAGCTCTATCAATAGATTATAATATACTGTAGTATATGAGGGAGATCATCGCAACAACTTCATTGCTGAAGTTTCAGACGGCACGTACCACCCGTTCGCCTAAAGTACACCAGAGTACTAAATAACCAACACGGTGTAAGGAAACTTGCAGAAGGTTCTAGCTTGGCTCTGTGATACACCGATCTTACTCCTCTGACTACCGTATATTACTATCACAATCCTACACTCCGACAGCACTGCTCGATCGATTGGATGGGCGGTGCAAGCAGTGAAAATTGGTGTTTGCAGAGGGAACGTGACTGCGGTTCTCTTCACAGTACGAGCATTCATCCAAGTGAGACTGGTCTATATATGAACGGTGTTCGGTCGAAACGGCTCAATCATTATCGCCAGGGTAGCGGGCGACTTCGTAGAGAGAAGTATGGCTTGTCACCCAGGTGTAGGGAGAAGTATCCCATTTTCCATCCGCACTCTGCTATGACCCTATACATACATTATAATATGTTTATTGGTTGGGTTGGCGTCGGTTGGCGACGACGCTGTAAAACACGCCTCTCACTGCGTGAGCTAGACAACCAGGGTGCCGTTTTTTTGTGTTTTTGTCTGGCCGTCACCAAAGCTGGCGGTCTTGTTAGATCATTTGTGCGGGGTGGAGAACCTTTGCTCCGCACAAGATGAATGATCGTATCACGAAGTGTGTATATGGTAAGGCGCCCACGAGGCAGTTACATGGTGCTCCCATTGCTGTCTCAAAGTGGCCACACCAGAAATGAAATTAACTCATTGAAGCTGTCATCCATATGCAAGTCCGCCTCACAACCGGTTCTTAGTAGGATGCAGCTCACCCTTCATGCGACTCGCCCAACACCTCACGACGCTTCGTGCTTGATGCTAGCAATGTCTACCTGGTCGGTGAAAACCCGGTATGCTCCGTCCCGTCATTGTAGGGATGCGAGGGTATATGGACATACGACACGGCCATGCATGGAAATGAAGTACCCACCCCCGCCGAAACGACTCGACCCTCAGTTTCTTTCTGGCGAACTTTTCACAAAGGGGGTGTGTCTTAAGTAGCGCGAAACGGGGCATAGGATAAAATAAAACATATCGTACTGGTTGTAAAAGCTAAAGCATAGGTATACGTTTCGCGTGCACATGGGGGGCCGAAGCAAGCAGGCGGAGACATACTTCTGGGTGGTCAATATTTTCACGGCGAATCTGTAAACACCGTGGCATATGCCACATGTGCGTCCGGCTCACGGACGGGGATGGCGGTCCTAAGGTACCGATCCAGATTCCGTGGAGGGGTTACCTAAAAGTAATATTATTGCAGCCGCTCAGAGCAACGTGCGCCGAGTGACTTCCCTATTTATTTGCAGTCTTGAACGGTAATTATGCATTATTTGTGGTTTCGCCATATGTGCGGACACTTTAATTGTGGTACAGACCCACTCCCCCGAGTGTGGCTTGACCGCTGAAGTGGCAGCAGTCCCAACTACGTACTACTATATACATGTCATGCATACCTGGTACAGCAGCATGGCCGGAATATATATCGTCGGCTATACGACGTATATATACCGTACTGTCGCGCTCGAAGCCTTGGACAGGGAGCGACGACGAAAAGAAGGTACATAACGACACACAAAGGTCAAGCGGTTGGACGCGTAGGAGGGTCGCGGTCGTCGGTCCAACTTCGAAGAAAGAGGATTAAAGCTGTTATACAAGCTCTTCCCCAGAAGGATAACGTATGTATGTTGTTACCCCGGACAACCTTCCCGACACGGTGCTTGACCACGCAACGCCTTTATAAGTGGCACATGGTCATGCACCGCGTCGGGAAAGTTATCCGACGTAAGCGCAGAGCTAGATTTCTGGACCAGAGAGCTCGGGCCTCTTAACCCCTCATGACGCGTGCTACGGTAGAGGTATACCGTTTTTTGGCTGAATCGTTTTCTGAACGATCGGGCCCCTTAACCCAAATTCGTCGGAACTTTCATTTTTGTGACGAATAAGGTTTCAGAGTATACTTCGGTCATGAGAGTTCGCATCCGGCAGCAGTTGTATTTTCCTCCAAAATCATTTTTTCGGTGAGGTATGACGCTCCTTACGTGAGGCGCTCAGAACAAACATGGTGCACCTCTATCGTAGCATGCGTCTCATACCCAAGTTGAATCAAGGACCACAACCCTTCTACTCACCTTTGTGCTCGAATTTTTTCATGTCCCCGCCTTCTTCTCGTAATCGTCGTTTTTCGTGGAAGGCCTCGAACGCGACGCGTCTAGCCCCGTCGAACCGTGGCCAGATATTATTAACCCATTCAGAACTGCAAACACGTATGTATCCGACACTGTTGTAATTCCAAGTAGCTTGTCCCCATATACTGTACGTGGGACCAGTTCTCAAGGGGTTAATACGCCCCTCCCGTAGAGAAAAGGGGGTATGTTCAAGTCTCCGTTGCTGGCGTATGTTTACATGTAGTTGTATGTATGTCAGGCTGCTATTGCTGGGTAACCCTGTCATTCTGCGGGATAAGGAATTACAAAAAGAATTATCGGGAAAGCGTACGCGAGCGACTACAAACTCGTGACAGTGAGGGGCGTGTGGCGTTTGAAACCAGGTCCGGCCTCGAAATAGACAAATGGTGATGTGAGGGTGAGCCCACGCTTTTGCTTGGCATTCAGAAACCGAGCGAAGAATCCAACTCCGGCAAGCTGCCCCCCGTTGTCTGCACGCATGATCATTCGCTAGATACGCGTGCAATTAATCCCCACAACAATGGAGGGGCGTTCTTGATAACGGACGCAAGGGGCAGGATATAAACTGAATGCGGGGTGTGTGGTATTTGTGTGTTGATTCTGACGCTACTGTAAGCAAAACGCTGATCGATCTGACCTTCTAAACCGCGCCGAGAGAGTGGCACCCCACACTGTACGCTGGACGCTACTGCAATATACCCCCTCCCTCCCTTCCCCCCCGAGGGTCATTGGAGGCTGTCATCTGTATGAAAGTCCGCCCATCATAGTTCTTAGCAGGAGGCACTCACCTTTCATGCGACTCGTCCAACACCTCACGGCGCTAGGCTTTGGGCTTCAAATGGATGCCTCTCTGGTGGGTGAAAACCCAACGTTCTCCAGCCCCGGCATTGTAAGGATTGGCGAGGGTCCATGGACATACGACTACCTAAGGCCATGCACGATGTGGGTGCACCTCCTGCAACAGGAGGGTTGTATCTAGTGATGCTGCCAGGGCGGAGGGGTGCGCTGCAGTATTGAGTGAATAAGGTGGGGGCTTCGCGATACTACTGTTGAGCCCAACCAACTGTTGTGATCTAGCTGTTGGTTGAACCAACACGGTAGCTGCTAGCTGCTGCTCATAGCATACATACGCCATCGAGTTCCGCTGCCTGCGTCACCTCCACGCCCCCCCCCCCCCCCCCCCCCCCCCCCCCCCCCCCCCCCCCCCGTGAACTCTCGTCTGCTAGAATGGGTGGCATGGTTATTTGACCTGTTGAGACTGTTGTTCTGTGTGTTTACGTTAACTTATCGCGATCTACAGTAGCGTATGTATACTGAAGTATAATAGTTGGTGGTTACAATACACAAGACAGCGAGACAGGCTCGAGCTATTCTGGAGCGGCATACAAAACGCGTCGGTGCCCCGGAGCACTATAGGAGGAAAGTACAGCAGAAACAATGAAATGAACAGACAACCACCTAACATAGTAAGTAACTTATGTAAGATGTATAGTCTATTGTAGATACATAACTGACTACTTGATTCGGGGAAACTAGACTAAACTATCGTATTGCTTGTTTCGGAGAAACTACTGAATTATCGCGAGCAAAAAGCACACCAAGTATTTGTTTCAAGGGACGTCGTGATACTACGGGTATACCCGCGTAATTACGTACGAATTACTCGTGGCTATATATAGCTTTGTCTGAAAAGTTCGTCATGTTCTGTGCGTATATCCTGTACAGTGTAAAAGGCTACTGAAGTGAGCCGGGGAAATAAACCAAATGTGACACGGCGAGGGCATATATTCTCCGTGATCTCCTTCAGTTTGCGTGCTGGCTTATATTCCTTTCAAACTTTGATGATAGGAAGGTTACTCCGGAAATTATCACATTATTCCCAGACGGAGCATATCCGGTCACCCATACGACGGGTAATCCCGAAAATATCAAATGATTCCCAGACAGGCGATATTCGGTCACCCCGGTGGTCTGGTGGTTAGCCGTTGGAATCGAGGATTCATACGTCGATGTCTAGTTTTTATTCTAAAATGACGCCAACTGTGTCGAGGGTGCCTGTCATAGTGTGGGTAGACGCAATTCGATTCGGTAGGTGAGGGAAGAAAGTGCCGAACCCATATCGTGATATAAGTGCAAGGTACGTGCCGTGGGGGAGAGGGGGGAGAAGACTCTACGCTGTAACTCCGGGGTTACAGTTACGAGTAGGAGGGAGAGAGAAAGCAAGAACGACAAAAGCAAAAAGCAAAAAGGGATGAAAACTAAATCCAAGAAAAACAGAACGATGGGAACCATTATTGTCGTCTGTGTATTGTGACCGCGAACTTCTGTATAGCAATAGGTTATCGCGATGAGTTAACGTGATAACACAGAAAAACATCAGAGCACCAGCAGGGCAGTAACCATGCCATCCATGTCCGACCAGAGGAGGGTGAAACGTTGTGGGAAAGCCCAGTGGAACACGATGGAGGTATTCTGTGAGACGGGCCACTGGATCAGCGGATGCGCTGGCTCAACGGCAAGATCGAATAATGGGTTTGGTTCCTACAGTAGTATTGGAGAAGCCCCAGCCTCAACAAGAATTACCTGGTACACTCGTATATCAGAGGGGGGGGGGGGTAATTGAAGCAGCGTCCAGCGTGCAGTGGAGTACAACAGTCTCGGCAGGTCCAAAGGTCAGATCGAACACAGCTTATTTGCGCCCGCTCACCACAACATTTACCTATCTCTCACATTCGCTGGGTCAGTCTATCCCTGCGCGCGCGTGTTCGATAACGCTGCTCCACCTCCCGTATCTGTATTTAGCGGGGTAAAAGCAAACGTACCTCTAGTCATTGTTGTACCCACGCACTACACCGCAAGTGACGATTTCGAATGAGCGTATATACAATCTGTAATGTCACACCTCCGTCGCTGGTGCTACCACTACTCGCGTACGTACGACTTCCCCCCATGTTTTCCCCTCCCGCTGAAACTTCCGCGACCAGCAGGTTACCACGCAGAGCCCCCCCCCCGTCGGGTGGCAAAAGGGAGGTGCTGCAGTCCCTGTTGCTGTTTTCTGTGTCCCGCTGCCCAACAGCCTCTGCTTCACAGCGATACCGGCAGCAGCAACGGGGGCCGCAGCACCCTATCTATGTTGCCTCCCAGGGGGTCTTCGTGGGGAGCTCTAGCCGGCTTCTCGTGGGAAGGCCCATCGCCATCGCCGCAAACCTGCATCGCCAACGGGAACGAGTAGGAGGAGGCCGATAAGGATGAAGACCCGGGCGAAGGGAAGTCTACCGCCAACCCGGTATATACGATAAGCATGGTCAGCGACAAACACGCTTCGCTTCTTGAGGTAAAATCAATTTTTACTACGCCGGCAGCCCCGCCCCCTCCCCCGCCGCCTCCCCCCCCTGCGGTCGCTCGATGAACACAGGCGTGAGGCACGGAGACGTGTGAATGTTATTGTGGCCATTTGTTTGGAGATTGGTTTCCTGTCCGATGGATGTTCCATTTAAACTCAGGGTACATGTCCAACCGAGTTTTTCTCTGAAACCAATTTATGAATGCTTACCTGGAAATTGATTGAAAATATATGGCCTAGGTTTGTGCCGTGGGGCTGACATGCCCATGTACTCTACTGAGTTAATTTTACTGATTTAGCAGCTTGAGCCAACGGACAGAGAAGCTTGATAGTATTGATCGACTCTCATAGTTTCCTTTGTGAGCTGAGAAAGGAGCGGGGGTGGCATCTAAGGTTTGGTCCAAACAATCGTTTTATTATCGGCCCTACACCTAATCAAGGCTCTCCGAAAGCGCAGAGAGAGCGCTTATGTCTCGGCGCACTGATCAAGGCTGGCACTCGGAGGAGACGACACACCGAGGCATACATCTCAATCACTCAAAAACGGTTGTCATCGACGCGCATTCCTCTCCTCCAGTCTGTCTGTACGCGGGTTCGAAGAGCAACGGAGCGGAATCCTTCGCCAACTCACTTCTCCTCCAATGCTTTATGCGAGCCTGCCGACCCGCATGGACGGTCAGTAAGCTTTGAAGCGCCACACAATTTACCAATGATGTTCTCCGCATAGTAGATTCCTTCGTAGCTAACCACCCCCCCCCGACATGCCTCGGCATTGAGGGATGCAGGCTATCGTTCATACGACTACGGCCATGCATGAAAATGAAGTACACTCCCCCTTCCCCCCTCCTCCTCCCCATCTTCACCGACGACCATTCATTGAAATCGGGCAAGTGTTTGCCGAGAGTGTCATGTGTTTCCACCAGTTGGATTTAGTTACTCGTGTTATTTCTGTGTGTGTTGTTTGTTTCGTTGATCCCCCCCCCCAGGCTTCTTCGTCGGGGGGCGTTGAGGAAATCTGGCCGCTCATAGGAGCAGTGAAGCGCATACTTGTGGGTTGCTCTTGTGCCTGCTTCGACGATAATTGTCCCCACCCCCCCCCACGCTGTGATTACGCGAGAGGCATGAGCGCTTGACGGGTTTCCAGTCCCTTACTACAGTAGGCGTTATTTATCATTTCACCTTTTCCCAGTTTTGACATCGCCTCAGGAGTTTTCGAGCCTGAACGGTTGGAGATATAGTAAGTGAGTGAGCTCTACGGTGCCGCATAAATCAACGCAGTGTCCTTCTTCGTGGAACCGGTGCTTCCCCGAATCTTCTACATTGATTTCAACTATTTGCGGCTCTTCAGAGTGGTGATAGGATACGACCCCGTTGGTGTGCCTTTGCTCTGAGGCTTAGATGGGCCCAGCCAGGGCTACGAGAACAAGTTTTTTGTTGACACGTTCCTGCCACAGGTCAGAAATATATATACACCAGGTATCTGGAACAAGTGTTAGTGCTATTCCCCCGGTTTGCCTTTGGCCGTTCTAGTGGAAACCCCGATCTTGGCTGACTAAGTCGTGTGGGATCACGGAGCATAGTACACTCTGCCGGCGACTACTGTAGTTATATATCCAGGGTTGTTTGAAGAGTTTGTGTCCGGGTGAGGTCAATTCGGCGTGGAATCAGGGTGCCAGGTGAGAGCAGGGCCGGTAAACGGATCTACCTGTGAAATTCTCAGACACAGGCTCGCACACGAAACTATAAACAGGTGATAACAAGAATAATCACGCGGGGGTACCATATTACGTGGAAGGCCTTGTTGTTGTGTGTCCCAGTCGTGGTTGAGGGTATAGGACAACAGCTGGACCCTCTGATTTTACCGCCGTCAATAACAAAAGCGTAGTTTGGGAGATGTGAAATGCTGCTACTCGAACATGACAGTGCAACACAAGTGGGTGGTACGACAGGAAATGCTTCGTTCCCTGGCACATATAAGCCATTCTGGTAAGAGATGATAGCGGCTTCATTTCGCAATCGATTTGCAGTGTTCAACAGGCGTAAGGTATGACGCATACAATACTTGAGCATGTCCCTGATACGCCCTCCCCTTCAGACAGCAATGGAAAAATGAGAGGCACAAGAACCAGCTGTTGGTTATCTCAAGGCAAGAGACAGTGCTAACCAGCTGTCGGGCGTCTCAACCGTCCGAATCGGTATACATGATTCCTTTCAGTAGTATGCATCAGGTATGCCATCGAGGTACCTACTCCACCCGAGCTGCAAGAAGATGACATACCATTTTATATATTATACGCAGATATATCTCATCATTATTCGTATACCAGGTACAAGGGATTATGTATGTATCCTACAGTACTCTCCTGTTACATGCATGCCACGCACCGTACATCAGGTATAAATCAACAAACAAAAGCCAACCACACACCGTTATCGTACAGATGCCCGTATACACCAGATAGTATGTTACTCTCAACTGAAACAAACAAAGCGCCCTGTTCCTTGTGTATCTCGACTAACCGTCGCCGTGTGCTCCCACCACCTATATAGAAAGCGATGCACCCCATATCTACGTTATCTGAACTCACGTGTCCTGGTCTTCGCGTCTCTCGGCTAACCGTTGCCGTGTGCTCCAACCACCTATCGAAAATGATCACGAGCAGACCAGCTCCCCATTCATATGCTATCTAAACTAACGTGTCCTGTTCCTTGTGTCTCTCGACCAACCACCGCCGTTTGCTCCCACCACCTATCCAAAACGGTCACGAGCAGACCAAGCACCCCAGGTCTACGTTCTCTGAACCTACGTGCCCTGCCCCTTGCGTCTCTCGACTCTAACCGTTGCCGTGTACTCCCACCGTCTATCGAAGGCGATACTAGCAGACCAGCACCTCATGTTTACGTTCTCTGAACCCACGTGTCCTGTTCCTTGCGTCTCTCGACTAACCGTTGCCGTGTTCTCCCACCATCTGTCGGAAATAATAACGAGCAGACCAGCACCCCATGCCTACGTTGTCTGAACCCACGTACCCTGGTGCTTGCGTCTCTCGACTAGCCATTGTCGTGTGCTCCCGCCACCTATCGAAAGTGATCACGAGTAAACCAGCACCCCATGTCTACGTTATTTGAACTCGCGTGTCCTGTTCCTTGCATCTCTCGACTCTATCCGTTTCCGTGTGCTCCCACCACCTATCCCCCAAGCAATCACGAGCAGACCAGCACCCCATACCCACGTTCGCAATTGCGGTAGTCTACAGCAAGAAATAGAATGGTAGCAGTAGTCCTCTTGGAACGCGCCCACCGTCTAGCCTGCATCCATGCACCCATCTAGGCCATCCCTTCACGCACCCCTTGCCGTCGAGGAAGCCAAAACTGTAGAAAAATCAGACCAGTCACTTGGTGTGATCAACCACACCCGCCCTTGTGCCCCTCACCTCCCACAAACAAAAATACGATCTCCCAGTGATTTTCCGACATCAACCCCTCCCGTCCCGTCACCTACCTAAGGTCGTCGGGGATGGCTACCTAACGGGAGCTGTGGATACCAGGAGATGCATTATTGCAACGGAAGAAACAAAAACATAACGAGCCCTGTGTGTCTTTCAGGCACCTATGTTCCCCGTTTCGTCCACCTACCCGAGGTTGTCGGGAAAGGAAGCTATAACGGAGAAGATGGGTGCATGAAAGTTCACTAAGGTACATAAACCATGGACTAGGAACTGTCCACGAGGCAGAGCTTGCGACATGCCATGCGCAAGCCCTCCCTATATGCTGTACCTTATAGCCGGACCATACGGGGCGTTCTCGCCCCTCTTCTCTGGTCCTTTGGGGCTTTGAAGGGCGTTCTCGCCCTTCTTCTCTGGATCTCCAGGGCTTTGAAGGACGTTCTCGTCCTTCTTCTCTGGGCCTCCGGGGTTTCGAAGGGCGGACAAGCGGGAGCATGAGGCTCGTATCGAGGCCATCCTACGATGCTGCCTTGAGGGGTGTGATCATGCGCACGGTGCCTGCTCTCGTACGCCAACAAAATAGCTCAAAAGACGCTAACACGGTAAACACGACCCCCGGTGTGCAATTCGGCACATGACACGAAAACGTCAAGGACTACGGCGTAGAGACTACGACAAACATAACAATATTTCCTTGACCTCTATGAAACAACGTGGTGTATGCTATTGCACAACGTCGACGATACGTTGAGCAAATCTACTCACCAAACGGTGATAGGTCATCCCACGGAAACGAAAGCGACACTAGAACCGGAGAACTCTACTGTAGGCACAAGATGAACTAGAACCAGCGTGTTTCTTCCACTACACCACACCCCGATTGTTCTTCTGTAGAGCCTCGATCACGAATAGCCTACGGTAAGCCAATACTGAAGCAAAAAACAGGCACGCGCAGTAAATGATGGCGCTAGCCTTTCGTAAGGCGCATCTTGAGCAAACTAAACCGCCAGCCTCCGCGTCCCCGGGAACAATATCTAACCAAGGAATCCAACCCGACAGTGAACGCCAAACCGCCAGACAAGTGACAGCGCACTGTACCAACTAGCCTTATCTATGATACTGTGCTTCCCGACCATATATATGGTACTGTGTCGCCCTACCTTATGCATGGCACTGTGCCATCCGACGCTGTGCATGGTACTGTACCCATACTATATATACCAGGTATGGTACAAGCGTGGTACCCGCCGAACAATACCAGCCGTGCTAAAGCCTGCAGCGCACTGAGACACGATAATACACATTCGACAGT
>MEHQ01000042.1:0-13995 GCA_008828725.1 Saccharina japonica
AGGAGGGGAGGGGAGGATGGTGGTGGTTGTGATGGGGACGGGGGAGGGTGATGGTGTTGGCATGGGGGGAGAGGGGAGAGGGCGGGTAGTGGTGTTGTGCGTTGGGGTGTTGATGATGGTGGTTTATTTGGTGTTGGTGATGTTGGTGTTGGAGGTGATGGTGGTAGCGAAGGTGGTGCTGCTGTGCCAATGGTTTTGTTCCGGCCGTAAAAATCATTCCGCGGCTTGAATCGTTCTTGACACGTGAGCAATTAATTGTTCCGTTCTTGAAGAATCGTGCACACTACGAGTATTGCTGTATGTTTTTTCCGGCTGAAAAATCGAGCCAGACTACTGCTGTATAGTACTTCGTATGTACGTATGTATGTAGGCTGCTATATTGCTACGACTACGACTACAACAATGATTCCGAACCTAACTTATTTCTTATTTCTTCTTCGTATGACAGCATACATCATATGTGGCGGCTGGGGTTTCGCCTCATCCCGTCTTTATGCAGTCTGGGGGGGTGTTTTGGGCCCCAACTGAATTGCCTCTCGATTGTCGGGGAAAACCAGTGTCACACGTATACGGCCGAAACATTTTACGGGTGCTTGCATCTGTTGCGGGCTAACTTGTTTCCGACCGCATTGTTCCGCCTGCTGTCAATACTACTACTGCTGTTTGAAAGGTTTGAGGCATCCGAGTAGAATACATTCCGACCGCAGTTGGTCCAGCTGTCGCGACTTTTAACTTTTGCTTTCGCGGGTGCCAAGTTGTTGAAAAATTATTTCGGAGGCAAATTGCAACTACTCTGTAAGTATTCCATTACTCTGTGGGCAGAAGAGGACGCGTGCTGCGATAGAGGTATAGCACATTTTTTGGCGAAGTTTTTTTTCGGAGTAACCTGGCCCCTTAGGGTCCATATTAACGAGTATAAAATGAATTCAATTTGGGAAAATAAAAATAAAAATTCGCTTTTCATTGGTCAACACACGCACCAGCACCCCCCCCCCCCCAAGATCCTAGTCTTTGGTGCTGGTGCGCGTGTCGACCAATGAAAAGCGGATTTGATTTTTTTTTGTTTCCAAATTGAATTTCGTTTTTCTTCGTTAAAACGGGCCCTCAACCCAAAAACAAATCGGTCGGATTTTTTTTTTTTTTTTTGTGTTGCACTATTTTCGTTGTATACTCTTATAACATAGGCCATGGGATCACTCATCTGGAATATACGTACGTACGTAGCACTTTTTATTTTCCTCCAAAATTGGTTTTCGGGTGAGATGTAGAGCTCCTCAAGTGACCACCCTTTTAAGGCAGAAAAAACATGATGCACCTCTACCGTAGCATGCGCCAGGTGGTGTCGTGCCTTGGCGGACTCGGTGGGTGTTGCAACGGGAGTTATTTGCTCGAATGCCCCCTCACCTTCCCCCTAGCCGATTTTTGTTGTTCGCCTTCCTTTTTCTCTCTCGCCAACCTTCTCCCCTTCCACCCCATCACCCCCCCTCCCCCCTCCCTCTCCCCCTCTTTTCACTTACCTCCTCCTCCTCCTCCTCCTCCTCTCGTGCCGCCTGTCCCCCTTCCCCTGCTCCCTTTTGTTTTTGGCCACCTTTCTTTCTCTATCTCTATCTCTCTCTATCTTTATCTCTATCTCTATCTCTATCTCTCTATCTATCTCTCCCTCTTTGTCTCTCTCTCTCTTTCTCTCTCTCCCCCTACCTGTTCTATCCCTGTCTTTTTATCGCTCTCTAATCTCTCTTTCTCTCTTTCTCTCCGTCTTTCCTTCTTTTTATATCCCTCTTTCTCTCTCTTTCTCTCTTTTCATCTCTGTTTCCTTACCCTCCCTCCTTCTCTATCCCAACCCCTCCCCCTTCCCCCGCTTGCCCCTTCTCAATCTCGACAACAACTTTTACAACATGTATGGTACACTAGGATGTGGCGCGTTTGGCGGTTACAAGACAAATCGCCTCCATGGTGCAGGAAAACTACGCCGCCTTGGTGGGAGGGATGCGTCAGGTCCAGGCCGTCGATCTTGACCTGGCTAGGGCCGGCGTACAGGTAAGACACGAAAGGTTCATGCCTTCAAGGCTCCTTTCTTTTTTTCTTTTTCTCTACCTGCTGTTTTTGTTTTGATGATCAGTTTTCTTTCGTATCTGCTGTTATGTTATTGCAGACACACCAGCCGTGAGTTCGACAGAGCTGTTCATTTTGTTATTTAAATGGATTCAACTGCCACGCCCCCTCCGCCCTCCCCCCAACCCCCTCCCCCCCACCGGCCCTCCCCGTCCTGGCATTGTAGGGATGCGAGGGTCTATGGTCATACGACTACGGCCATGCATGAATATGAAGTACACCCCCTCCCCCCCCCCCTCCTCTCACCCCCCCTCCCCTCCCTTTCCCTCCCCTTCCCCTCCCCCTCCCCTCCCTTCTCCTCCCCCCCTGGTCCCTCCCCCCCCCCCTCCCCCCCCCCCCCCCCCCCCCCCGCCCCCCGCTCCGCCCGCCGCCCCCGCCCCTCCCCCGCCCCCCCCCCCCCCCCCCCCCCCCCCCCCCCCCCGGCCCCCCCCCCCCGCCCCCACCCCCCCCCCTCCCCCCTCCCCCTCCCGCCTCCCCCCCCCCCCCCCCCCCCCCTCCCTCCGTACGATCGAAACGCCTGTCTCAGTATTTCTAACGGCGGCGGGGTTTGCAGAAGAAGTCTCGCACGCGTAACGGCCCCAATAATCCAGCTGGCCGCAGACGGAACCGAAGACGAGAACCGTCTAAGGTCGGCGCAGGGTGGTGCTTTCATCCTTGTAATGGAGGCGCTTTGTCAGCCAGGGAGGGTGGAGGGAGACCTTTGACGCGGGAGTTTACGAGGCGGTCGCTACGGCCAGGTGTTTCGGGAGAGGGGGGGAGGGGGGGTGAGAGGAGAGACGGGCGGTTGGTGGGGGGGTAGCCCAGGAGAGTGGGGGATTGATAGTATGATAGTGTGGTGGTGTCAAGTGCGGTAATGATGCAGGGGGAGGGAGGGGAAGGGAAGGGGGGCGGGGGGGGGGGGGGGGGGGTGTATCATTGTTGCTTGGCCTAAGTCATTGACCATTGACCGGCGCATCCTTTCGAGACGGGCACCGTTCTACTCCTAATGAGACACCTCACACACCTGGCGCTGCATACGTCGCTTCCACATATTACAAAGAAACTTTTTTGATAATCCTATCCTCCTTCCTGTTGCCTCCTCTGTGCCACCATCATATCTTCCTAACATAGCGATCGGGAGATGTGCTGTTGGTGGTGGGCACGGAGGAGGGTGGATGAGTGGGAGGGAAGGGAGAGGGCGAGGCGGCGTACGCGTTAGTGGTGTTGGTGTTGGGTTGTTGGTTGCTGATGTTGGTGGTTGTTTTGGTGTTGATGGTAGTGGTGGTGGCGGTGATGGTGGCGTTGAGGTGGTGCTGTAGTTGTTGGCTGGACGCGGTGTCGGTGTCTTGATTCGCGTGTGTCCCGTTTGCCGCGCGTTGTATATAGCTACATAGGTTACTCATGCCGTCTCGGTGGCGAGCAAAAGGTCGCTGCATCCCGGGTGGCGCACGACCCCCCCCCCCCCCGCCTTACCTCCTTTGCCCTTTTTGCTGCATAGGCCGAAGACGAGACATACGTAGTTCTGTGCTTTCGAGGGAAAATGAAAAAAGTGAAGTGGATTTAGTAGTGAAGATTTCGCAACGCCGCATATCCCCCTCCCTCCGCTCCCCCCCCGGAACCCCCCTGAAGCATCTTCTGTTCTAGTCGGCGAAAACCACGGCCACCATCCCGTCAATTGTTAGGGGATACAAGGGGTCTATGGCCATACCGGACTACGGCTGCTGCAGACATGGTACACGCCCCCCACCGTCTCCGTACCCCCCCCCCCCCCCCCGCCCCTTCCCCTGTAACCAAGACGCCTCTTCTTATATACGACAATTATTTCAGCCGTGTGCATATTATATGTGTTCGTGAATATTTTTTATCTGTTTTTTCGTTTATCCGTTTATAGTTTTTTTTCTGGCATGCCTCTCTCTTGCGTGATCTCTCTCTCTCTCTCTCTCTCTCTGTTAGAGCTCCTCTCCGAGACTCTGAGCGGCGACAAGCAGCTGTCGGCCCTGGCGGTCCTCGACGGGGTCCGGGACAAGGCGGCGGGGATCATACACACCGTCCGGGCCAGGGCGGAGCTGGCCGTGATCGGGCTCTGCCAGACCTTTTCTCCCGAACGGTACGGAAGAGAAAGAGAGAGAGACCTTAACCCTTTTCAGTGCTGCACTACTGTACAGAAAATTATATCGTACTCTAATTCCGAGTGTTTTTCCCTCGACCACGACGAGAGTACGGTCCTATTTTAAGGGCATAAGGTATACCCCCTTTTTAGTGCTGCTCTGATGAACAGAAAAATCAGGCTTACTCTAATTTCAAGTGTTTTTTCCCCAGCACAACGGGACTGCGGTCCTAGTTTAAGGGACGCAAGGTAACCATTTTTAGTGCTGCACTGCTGTACAGCGAACAACAGTTTGACGTGGTTTTGCTGATTGGTTGGTTGGTTGATGGATTGATTGATTTTGTTGGCTGGCTGGTTGGTTTGTTGCTATTATTGGTGTTGGTCTTTGTCATGTATTGTTTTTTGTGTTGTTGATTAATTCGTTATTGTTTTGTTCGGTTGATTGGTCGATGTGTTGCTTGCTGTTGTTTGTTGCTGCTGTTGTTGTTGCTGCTGCTGCTGGTTGTTGTTTTGTTGGCGATTTTGCTGTTTTGTTGTGTGTTGATTAGTCGATCGGTCGATCAATTGATGGATTGATTGACTGTTCGTTCCTTGGTCGGTGGACCCCTTGCCTGCTTAATACCTTGGTGGACACAGGTACGGGGGCATAATCTCGGCGTTCCTCTTGCTCGAGGATAGGGGTGCTCTCAAGCCACCACCACCACCGCCGCCTCCTCCGCCTCCTCATGCCTCTCACCCGTCCCCTGCCACCATGGAGGTGGTAGTGGAGGGGGACGCGGAAGAGGAGGGGGGGGGAAAGGGCGAGGTTTCGTCGAGAGCTAGAGGGGGCAGTCGGGAGGGATGCGGGGATGATTCGGGGAAGCGGCGGCGGCGCTGGATCTCGGAGGTGAGCAGGAGGAAAAAGAGTCTTCTTGTATAATGTGTAAAAAAATAACACTTTGTTTTGTGTGAAAATAGGTATGTTGTGGTGGGTGCTAGGAGGAGGAAAGGATTTTTCTTGTACATACAAAATAGCTCTTTGCTTTGTGTGAAAACAGGTGTATTCTGGTGGGTGCTACCTGCCGGTCAGTAAATGTAAGGACCGCTTGGGTGTTCATACGTAATTCGTACTGAAACGGTATTTTTATTTTTCACGAACTGGTACAGACGGGTAAATTTGCGCAAAATTGCGCAAACCGGCCAAAATATATCTAACAAATACCACTTGCCGTGTTTAAGCCCCTCTTCCCCCCTCCCCCCCCCCACCTTTATGATTCCGCAAATGCGTACGTTTCTCCCCCCCCCCCCGNCTGGGCCCAGAAACCTACAGCGTACGCCCCCCGTCCTCCCCTCCCCCCGCCGCCCCCCCGCTTCGCCCTCCTCTCCCTGTGAACCGATCCGAATGCCCGAAAATTGTTCCGAAAATGGATCCGACGAACGAACGAACGAACGAACGGAATCGTGGAACGATCGAAATCATGGAACGGCCGAACGAACGACCAAACGAAATCACGGTACGATCGAACGAAATCATGGAACGATCGAACGAAATCGTGGAACGATGGAACGAAATCATGGAACGATGGAACAAAATCATGGAACGAACGAACGAACAAACCAAAAAAAAAACGCGAAACGAACGAACGAACGAACGAACGATCGACATCATGGAACGAACGAACAAAAATCACCGAACGAACGAATAAACGAACAAACGAACGGACTGACGCACGGACGGACGAACAAACAAATGGACGAACAAACGGACGGACGGACGAACAAACGAACGGACAAACAAACGAACGGACGGACGGACGAACGAACGAACAAAAGGGTCTGGCGGAGTGCTCGTTGCCCCTCCCGCGCTCTCTCCTCGCCCGGCGGCGCGACGGTGCCGGCGGCGGCGTCGGTGGTGGTGGTGCCGAAATTGACGCAAAGGGTGTTGGTGGCGATGCCGATCGTACCGATAGTACCGACTGTGCCGACAGTACCGACGTCACTGACGTTACCGACGGCGCCGACTGCACCGACAGTACCGAAGGTGTCGATTGTGCGGACAGCGCCGAGTGTAGCGTCGATTGTACCGACATGACCGACTGCGCCGACAATACGGACGGCACTACGGACGATGCTAGCGACGGCGCGGGTGGAGACGGGGTTTCTGTGCGTGCTCTCGGGGAAGAGGTTCGACGGAAGGGGGATGCTCGACAGGATGACGTGGAGGGGGAAGAGAGGGAGGGGGAGGAGGAGGAGGAGGAGGCCGCGGCGGCTGCTGCTCAGGACGCCCGGGATGGGGTGGAGGTGCTTGCTGATCACGTGCGTGTCTTGTGTTCACGATGTGTGTGTTATACACTTTTTTTGGCTGACACATGTTTTCTGATTTGACGGGGCTCCCAAAATCGTCGAAAAATACATTCCTGTGTTGGATTTTTTTTTTCATTTTATACTCAGGCCCTGGGATAGTGCTCCCATTGCTGTCTCAGGAAGTGGCCACACCAGAAATTAAATGAATCCATTAAAGCTGTCATCCATAGGCAAGTCCGCCTCTCAAGCGGTTCTTAGTAGGATGCAGCTCACCCTTCATGCGACTCGCCCAACACCTCACGGCGCTTCGCGCTTGGTGGTAGCAATGACTGCCTGGTCGGTGAAAACCCGACATGCTCCTTTCCGGCATTGTAGAGATCCGAGGGTCTATGGTCATACGACTACGGTCATGCATGAATATGAAGTACACCCCCCCCCCCCCCCCCCCCCCCCCCCCCCCCCCTCTCCCCCCCCCCCGCCCACCCCCCTCCCCCGCCGAATACTCCACGGCACTTTGCGCTTGGTGCTAGCGATGTCGACCTGGTCGGTGAAAACCCGACGTGCTCCATCCCGTCCTTGTAGGGATGCGAGGGTCTATGGCCATACGGCCATGCATGACATGAGTGCCCCCCCCCCCCCCCCTCCCCTTAAGTCCGCTTCAGAGCGTCTAGCAGGAGCAGCTCACCCTCATGCGAACTCGCCCAATACGTCATGGCGGCTTCGCTGCTTGTTCAAAGCAATGATCCGCCTGGTGGTGTAAAACCCAGATCGTGCTCCCGTCGCCGGCATTGTAGGATGCCGAGGGTCTATGGTCATACGACTACGCCGTGCATCGATATGAGTAACCCCCCCCCGCGCCTTGCAGTAGATGGTTGAATATGGTTGATTGTACGCTCCACGTCCAACCCCGCGCCACGGGTGGCGCGCCGTGAGAAAGGGCATGCAGTGGGTCAACTGTGCCTAACAATCGCAAGCTAGTAAGGGCAAGCAACAAATGAGTACCCCCCCCTGCTCCGCGCCCCGCGCGCGACGCCGAATACTTCGGCGGCTGGTGCTACGCGATGTCTACTGGTCGGTGAAAAATCAACCCGAACGTTTGCTCCGCTGTCCGTCCGTTGCTAGGATGCGAGGTCTGAGGCAATGAGTCATGCCAGCGAGCGAGCATGACATGACAGCGAACCCAGACCCCTTCTCGCAAACCCCCCCTTCCTTCAGACACTGGTTTGATTGCTCCCCCTTCTGACAATGGTTGATTGCATCCCTTGTACACTCCTCATGTTCGGAACACCTCCGAGAGGCCAGAGCTGCTCCCCCCCCGCCCCCCCACCTCCCTTCTATACACCTGTAGATGCTGTCATGCTTCGTTGACGAGTTTAACCGTCTGCTAGCGGACGCGATTCTGGAGGCGCTCATGGCGGACCAAGGGACCAGCCCGGCCGAGCGACGGCGGCGGGGCTCTCGCCGAGCGTTCGAGCCGCCGCCCCCGCTGTTCCTGCCGGCGCCGCAGCTGTTGGAGGGCATCGTGCAGGTGATTGGCACCATCGTGCACTCGGGAGGGGCGGGGGCGGGGTTTGGGAGTTGTTGTTGGCGGTGTTGGTGTTGGTGATGTTGGTGGTGTTGGTGGTGTTGGTGGTGTTGCTGTTCTTGGTGTTGTCGCTGTAGCTGTTGTTGTTGTTGGTGGTGGTGGTGGTGGCGGGTGGTGGTGGTGGTGTTTGTGATGGCGATGACGGTGGTGGCCGTGTATGGTTGTTGTTGCCGGTGCTGCTGCTAGTGCTGTTGCTTCTTTCGCTGCTGCCCACTCCCGCCCTCCTTCCATCATCACCAAGCATTATCTCTCCGCCATTCTCTTTTTGGTGGTCACAAGCAAAAGCCGCTATGATGTTGGCGTCTATAACCTCCCCCCCGCCCGGCATTATCATCATCACCATCCTCATTCCATACTCTCTGTTTGTTTTTGGCTTTTGCGCGCCGCCGGGTTCTCTTGCTTTCGTGCTGGACGGTTTTGCGCAACCTCAGATTTGTCACGGTGCCGCCGAGCTCCTCCACACGCACTTCTGCTGCACACAGTGGCATGCCAGTGCGTTCGACGAACGCCTCGAGGACGACGCTTTCCTACACACCGCCGCCACCACCACCACCACCAACACCAGCACCAACGCCATCGCCACTACCGCCAGCACCACCAACACCGCTAAGAGCAGCTCCCCAGCGCAGCCAGTAGCGGCGAAGGAAGCTGCGGAGGCGTCTATATTAGCAGGGGATATCACAAAATCATCCCCGGGCGTAAACGGGGATGAGGTGTGGCACGCGGCGGAAGTAGCGGCGGCGACGGTTTCAGAAGAGGGGGCGTTGGAAGCGGAGGGGATGGGGGGTGAGGGGAGGGGTGGTGATGGTGGTGGTGGTGGCGCAGATGATGAACGAGTGAAGATGCTTCACAGACGGCTCGTCGGGCAGCGACGTGCCCTTTGGGAGGAGATCGAAGACAAGATGGTGGGTTGGACGACTCTAGGCTGTTGTCAGCGGGAAAGCTGAAACAGCGCTGTTTTTTTGGAGTATACAGGTGTCATGTTGGATAGATAGTTTTGGTGATGTTACCTCCATCGAGGGGTCGTGTTGGTGATGAAATACTTACGCGTGATTTTGGATAGCAGATTTGACGATTTCAGCTCCATCGAGGGGTTATATTGGTGATAATAAGGTACTTATGTTTGGTGTTGGATAGAAAATTTGACGATTTCAGCTCCATCGAGGGGTTATATTGGTGATAAGGTACTTATGTTTGGTGTTGGATAGCAGATTTGACGGGTTATATTGGGGATAAGGTACTTACGTTTGGTGTTGGATAGCAGATTTGACGATTTCACTTCCATTGAGGGGTCGTATTGGCGACAGGCACTCACGTGTCATGTTGATTAGAAAATTTTGCGATTTCGCCTCCATCGAGGGGTCGTATTGGTGATAATTACTGACCACTGTCCCTAAATATAAGAAACGTTTTTACTAAATATTAATGTATAAAATGTGCTTATATTTAGGGACAGAGTGAGATGTGGGATGTTGAACAGCAAATTTGATGATGTCACCCCCGTCGGGGTTGTGTTGGTGATAGGTACCTGATATGGTATTCGCCAAAGCGGTAAGCCTACCAAGTCATTGTGGTTGATTGCGTCCATTCCTGGTGTGTATGCTTGTGTCCATGATTTGTGTATGTATGTATGTATGTAATGTGTGTGCGTTCGTGCGTGCATGCGTTCGTTTCTTCTCGTTTTTTTGTTTCGTCGATTTTGTGATTTTTAGAGGTGTGCGGTATATATACACACTTCGGAGTATGTGCTTGTTGTGATGGTTTGTGCCGGACTTGTTTGCTCCTACTACACGTTATCTGTCTTATGGTTGTTCCCGGGACTGGTCCGTGCGTGTGTTATATTTTGTGTCACACGATTCACGTTACATTCTTGCACGACTACGCCCGTCTCCGCCGCCCGCCCCCCCTTCCCCGTCCGGACGCTCGAAGCTCAACCTCCTATCGGGAGCTTCCGTGAGCGGCGGCGCCCTGGAGTTGGAAGACCTGGCAGGCGTTGTTGGTGCGGTCGGTCTCCTTGCCACCCTGGCTGACGAGTTTGTCGGCACGGATGAGACAACACCTCCAGGACAAGGCGGGGAGTCAGCCTTGAGGAAGCCGAGGGAGGCGGGCTGGGTCGGCTCCGATTGGGGTGGTGGTGGTGGTGATGGTGGTGGTGGTGGTGAGGGTGGTGGTGGTGGTGGTGGTGGTGGTGATGGTGGTGGTGGTGGCGCAGATGATGAACGAGTGAAGATGCTTCACAGACGGCTCGTCGGGCAGCGACGTGCCCTTTGGGAGGAGATCGAAGACAAGATGGTGGGTTGGACGACTCTAGGCTGTTGTCAGCGGGAAAGCTGAAACAGCGCTGTTTTTTTGGAGTATACAGGTGTCATGTTGGATAGATAGTTTTGGTGATGTTACCTCCATCGAGGGGTCGTGTTGGTGATGAAATACTTACGCGTGATTTTGGATAGCAGATTTGACGATTTCAGCTCCATCGAGGGGTTATATTGGTGATAATAAGGTACTTATGTTTGGTGTTGGATAGAAAATTTGACGATTTCAGCTCCATCGAGGGTCGTATTGGTGATAATTACTAGACAACGATCACCTAATATAAGAAACGATTTTTTACTAAATATTAAGTATAAAATGGCTTATATTAGGGACAGAGTGAATGTGGGAATGTTGAACAGGCCAAAACTTCATGAAATGAGCCCGCGGGTTGTTTGGGATAGGTTAACCTGATATGGTATTCCCGCCACAGCGAGGTAGAGACCTACCAAATCTCAATTGTGGTTGATTGCGTCCATTCCTGGTGTGGTATGCTTGTGTCACATGATTTGGTATGCTATATGTATGTAATTGTGTGGCGTTCGTGCGTGCATGCGTTCTGTTCTTCTCGTTTTTTTGTTTCTCGAGTTCGATTTCTGAAATTTTAGAGGTGTGCGTACACATAAATTAACAGAGCGAGCAAAAATCCTTATTGGCTCATGATATTATGATGTGCTGTTGCGTGATGGATGGTGCCGAGAACATTGTTTGCTCTCCATACGACAGCGTCGCTATTCGTTGCTTAGGTATGTTCCCACGTCATCCCGGACCGGTCCGTGCGTGTGTTAATTTTGTGTCAACACGATTCAACGTTACATTCTGCACTGACTACGCCGCTCTCCGGGCCGGTAAATCGTCTTTGCCAGAACTTACCATGAACCCCGTGTCCAGGGACGCTCGATAGCTGAGACCTGCCGCACACTCGATGTCATATACCTATACGGAGCGTACCGCGGAGACGCGGCACTGCAAGTTCCGGCCCTGGAGTTGCACAGAGCCCTGGCAGGGCGTTGTTGTGCGTCGGTCTCCTTCCACCCTGGCTGACGAGTTTGTCGGCGACCGGGATGAAAAGACGACACCTCCAGACACAGAGGCGGGGAGATAAACACGCGCGTAAAGCAGGAGCACCGAGGAGCAAGGCGGGCTGGTGCGGCTTCCGATTGGGGCCGGTAAGATGTGCTAGGACTAGGGGGTGGTGTGTGAGGGTGGTGGTGCGCTCGGTGGTGGTGGTGGTGAATGTGGGGGTGGGGGAGAGATTGTTGAGATTAGATCCCCGGAGCCAGCGCTGCGGAATGCTTGTCGGCATGCAAAGGAGTTCTTCCAAGGAGCCAACAAGGTTGATGGACGAGGGAGGGGGGGGGGGGGGCGTACTCATTTGTTGCTTGCCTTAGTCATTTGACCATTGACTACGCATCCCTTTCGAGACGGATGGGACGGGGGGGGTGGTTTATCTGTTTTTTAGTTGGGGAGTGAGCTGGCTGGTGATAAGTCGGCGACTATTAAAAATAGTTGTTAAGTTGGTTTTGGTGCCAGTACTGGCACTGACCGAGATTCGTCTATTTCGATTCGCCGAACCCTCGACCAACGCTCCCAAGTTTACGACAGGCATGTTCGAGCCATGCGCGAGTTCTTAAGTGACATCTGTATTCTCTTCTTTTTTCTTTCGATGACCTCTGGATTGATTCTGACAGCATATACTATATAGGTCTTGACCCATGAATCGCCGCTGAATTGCTTTGAACAATATGCTGCTGAGCTCTAAAATGAACTTCTTTTTTTTTTCGTATGCCCTCTGAACTCACCCTGACGGTTTCTATGATTGGTGCCAATGCCACGACGGATGTGGACGCCTGGAACTCCAGGAAGGCGTGACGGTGTTGAAACAGATGCTGGAGATGGAGGCTTGGCAACGAGTGCCGATACCTTTGAAGGTGAGGTGGTGATGAAACGATCTGAAGCCAAATAAGACCAGACCAAACTAAACCAAGCGAAACCCAACCGAACCCAACCCAACCGAACCGAACCGAACCAAAACCTAACCAGTCCATACCACACTACACCACACCACACCACACAAAAATAAACCGAACCGAACCGAACCGAACCGAACCGAACCGAAACCTAACCAATCCACACCATGCAAACATAATCCAGTCCAAGCGACAGGAAGCGAAGGGCATCGAACCGAACCAAAACGCACAAATAAAAGCTTTTGCTTGTGGTGTGGTTCGAGACATAAGCGGGATATGACGAGTGCAATAAACACTACAGCTACTTGAACCCCCCCCCCTAACTCATTGGAGCTGGCCTCCATATATATGCAAGTCCGCCTCACAAGCGGTTCTTAGTAGGATGCAGCTCACCCTTCATGCGACTCGCCGAACACCTCACGGCGCTTCGCGCTTGGTGCTAGCAATGTCTGCCTGGTCAGGTGAAAACCCGACATGCTCCGTCCCGGCATTGTAGGGATGCGAGGGTCTATGGTCATACGACTACGGCCGTGCATGAATATGAAGTACCCCCCCCCCCCCCCTGCCGTTGTTCATGTTTGTGTTGGTGCTAGTGGGGATGCTGGTGTTGGTGTTGTCGTTAACTTACTCTAGTTGTTGGCGGTAGTATTGGTGTTGGTGTTGTTGGTATGAATGCTGGTTGTCCTTAAGTTCGGTGTAGATGTTGATGTGGTACTACTGTTGATTTTGGAGGTTTTGGTTGTGTTGGTGTTGGTACTGTTGGTGTTTTTTTTGGTCGCCATTAAGTCCGGTGTGGATGTTGTTGGTGCGTGTGTGTGTTTTTTTGCCTTTTTTTGTATTTTGTATTTTTGGTGTTTTTGGTGGTGTTGGTGCTGGCGGTGTTGGGTGGTGTGATTGTTAGTTGCGGTGGTATTTGCGGGTTTGGTTTTGGCGTTAGCGTTAGTGGTTGGCTTTGGTGACATTGTGTAGGTGTTGTTGATGTTGGTTGTATATGTTGGTGTTGCGTGTTGGTGTTGGTGCTGGTGTTGACTGTTGGCGTTGATGTTGGTGTGGGTGACATCGACGTTGGTGGTGTCGTTTATCGTTGTTGCAATTCTTACGATAATTTCCGAAAAAAAAAAACTAATGGTCTTTCGCTACGCAGTGTCTTGTTTACACCTATATAAAGGGAGAGTGGTGATCTAAAAACGTAAAATGTCGCGTTGAAGGAAATGAAGTCTTACCCCCCCCCGGTTGTCTGACAACTCTTTGCGCTACGTACGCCTTGCGGGAGAGTGGTGATCTAAAAACGTAAAATTTCTCGTTGAAGGAAAATAGTCTTACCCCCCCCCCCCCGGCTGTCTGACAACCCATTGCGCTACGTACGCCTTGCGAGGGTTTGTCAGTGACGAGGAGGCCGCCTACGACGCACCGTGCGCAAGCCACCAACTCGCGCCTCCGTATTCCTTCGCGCCTGGTTGGTGAAGAATGCCGGCTACACCTGCCCCTTGCCGCTGCTGATCTCTTTCTGCGCGAAGTTGTTTCACTACCTCTTACCTCCTATGGCGGCGTATATGATCGTCCTCTTTCAATGTCCTCTCTTACACCTCTCCCCCTCCCTCCTCCTCCCCTCCCCTCCCCTCCCCTCCCCTCCCCTGCCCTCCCCTGCC
>MEHQ01000042.1:23068-72436 GCA_008828725.1 Saccharina japonica
CCCGCCCGCCCGCCCGCCTCCTCCTCCGCAACGACCGTTCTTCAGAATGACGCCAGCCCGTACGTCGAAAAGTGCGCAAACCGCTGCCTCTCGGTGCGCCGAGCAATCTTCCCGCCCGGGGACGAGGCTTCCGCAACCCCTCCCCCCTTCCCAGCCACCGCCTCCGCCACTGCTGCCGCATCGTCCACCGGGCCCGCCGCCGAACACGCTGGGGAGGCGGCGCGAGGAGGGGGGGACGAGCGGAACGCGTCCCCTCTCGCGGCTACGACGCTTGAGGCCGCTGAAAGCGGCGGAGCCAGCGGTGGGAGGGGGGGGAATGGGAACGGGAGTGGAACGGTGCCGCGACACTCTTCTGCCTCCTCCTCCTCGTCTTCCATCGCCGGGCTGCTATTATTACTATGCTCATCCCCCCTTCCCCCTTCCCCGGCTGGCCTCTTTTTTTTTTACGTACATAGGAGCTCGGCAAGCGGTACAAGAAGGCGTCGAAAAGGTCGGACCTCCCGCCTCACGTGTACGCCACCAGCGCCCAGGCCTATAAGGGTCTCCGAACCTATTCCGTTAACCAGGTCAGTGGGTTTAGTGGTGGTGTTGGTGGCGGTGGTGGTGGTGTGGGTGATGGTGTTGGTGTTGGCGGTGGTGGTGTTGGTGGTGGGGTGGTAGTTGTGGTGGTGTTGGTGATTCCCAGGCGTTGGTTCCGATGAGGGCGCGAGAGGTGGCCTGGCGTGGCGTTGTGGACGCGGCTTTGATGTCGCTGCTGCGGGGGTTCAGCCGGGTGAAGCGGTGCAGTACGGAGGGACGAGCGCTCATGAGCATGGACCTCCAGGTAGGGCCCCCCCGGATGTCAGTTTTAAAGAGGCGATAGGTGTAAACGGGGCACGGGTGGGAGGGGTGTGCTCGTTAGCCGCATGTCATGCATGGCCGCAGCCGTATGGCCATATATAGACCCTCGCATCCCTGCAAATGCCGGGACGAAACACGTCGAGTTTTCACGGGCCAGGCAGGTGTTGCTTGCAATGAGCGCGAAGCGGCACGTGAGATGTTGGGCGAGTCTCATGGAGGACCATCTTCATCCTATTAATACTACGAACCGCTTGTGAGGCGGACTTTCTTGCTTATGGGAGACAACGTCGAACGAGTTGATTTGTTGTTTTTTGGTGTGACCACTTCCAGAGAGAGAGAGCAATGGGTATACACTATGTAACTGCCTCGTGGGTTGTCTTACCATATGCCTGGTGCGCACTAGGAGTGCGTGATGCGATCGTTTCCCTTGTGCGAAACTAAGGCTCCTGGGGACGTGTGTAACCAGTCGGTGGTTGGAGTAAATGCCATGCCATGCCGTATGATTTGATGGAATGTGGTGTTGCTGTGACGCTATGTGATTCCACCCTGTCCGAAAACTGTTAAGAAACGGCTTCGTTATTCATCGTCGTTGTACCCAAAAATCGGTCCCTTACGTTTTCTGAAGCAGACTGGCATTTTGTGAGGTTACATCATGCCACGCCCATGCCATTTTTTGCTCATGGAGATGCCATGTGAAAAAAAAACACGCCGTGTCGTGTCATGGCCATCACCTGTCATGGTCATCTCGCGACGTGTTCATCTCTCGGGCTACCGTATATCATACCACGAGTCTAATTCGGTCTCTCTATCTACCGGTTTCGTTTGTTTTTTTTGGTGTAGAAAATTGCCGAATGGGGATCATTATTTGTCTCTTGTGGTGTTTGTCCCTTAGGGGACATACACTATATCTGGTGATGTTTTGTGTTGCGGACGATCGGCTGAAAACCCCTTCAGTTACTTTCACGTTTCGTCGACGGGCTGGTCGTGTTTTGCTTCTTTCGTACGTATTACGGAGGACCATGATAATAAATACTCGTACGTAGGACCAAACCTCGTTGTTAAAAATAGGGAAATTTGTAGATTTTTGTGTGTACCGTAGATCCCTATTTTACTACATTAGCCCACCCCGTAATAGTACCATGTAGTACCGTCTTATCTCTTTTCGTCCCCATGCGCGTGCGTGGCCACACCCACGCTCCGGCTGGTCTACCGTCTGGTCTCGATCAGTTTTCTCATGTGATCCCACCCCCCCCCCACCACCACCACCACCACCACAAGCACCAACACCACCTCTACACCACCAACACCACCCCCACCTTCCACATCACCACCACCACCACCACCACCGCCAACCCCCCCTCACCACCACCACCCCCCACCCTATGCGTCCCACATCTGTACGCTCCGGCTGACCTTAGGCCCTGACGTTGGGGCTAGAAGACCCCGCGGCCGCGCAGGCGTCTAAGGCCCACGTGCACGCCTACGTCAATGCCTTCTACTTTGGGGAGGACGACTTGCACAACTGGATCAAGGTATACACACCATAGCCTCTCGTTTTTTTTTTGTCTACATTTTTCTTTTCTGGCGGGAGGGAGGGCATGCACCTATTTACCATCGCTGTTCGCGGGTCGGGTCGGGTCGGATCGGGTCGGGTCGGGTCGGGGTCGGGGTCGGGTCGGGTCGGGTCGGGTCAGGTCCCAACCCCCACCCCCACCCCGGTCACCCCGTGACAAGCAGCGACTGACCTTGTACATGTTCATCATGTGGTTAAGGGCGCCATCGGCGATGTCCAAGTGGGGCACGTTGGGCAGGAAGTCGTTTCCCACCAGAATGCACATGAACACGAAGTCGTCGATCACGCTCTCGAGCTCAAACTTGAACGGGAGCGGTCGGGGTCGGGGTCGGGTCGGGTCGGGTCGGGTCAGGTTACCTACTGCTGTATATAGCACACTACTGCCCCACTGCTTGAAGGTTTGGTTTTTACTCCTAACATGACGGGGGACTGCAGTTAGTTTTTTTCCGTCTGTGGCAATATTTTCTGACCGATTTGCGCTCCTTAAGCGAGTTAACCGCCTGTTAAATGTAACCCTTTTACTATTACGGGGGGACCTTACAGAAGTGAACAGGACCAAATTATGGTTATTCACAGATACTAGCAGACTAAATGGGTTATGCCTGGGTCACTAGACCAATGCATTCATTCCTGAAACACTACTGTAGTGTACCATTGCTGGAACCCTCCTGTTCATAGTACACTACTGCTGTAGCACTACTCTGTACCGTTGCTGCGGGACTCTCGTACTGCTGTAGCACTACTACTGCATCTACCCACGAGCCCGGGTTGTTTTAGTCTCCGAGCTGCTGTACTGCTGTGCCCTTGAGCTGGTCGAGTCGTACGAAGCGATCGCTGACGTGGCACAGACAGTATTTGTCTTTGCCCTTTATTAATAGTGCGACGCATTATTACGGAGCACCATAGTAAATAGGACCACATATCGTTAGTAAAAACGGGGAAATGTATAGGTTTTTGTATGTACCGTAGGTCCTATCTACTGTGGTCCTTGCCCGTAATAGTTTGTTTCGTTCACGGGATTTTTATGATGATTTTAGAGCGCGTGCTTGGTTTATAGAGAGCGGCAGCGCCCCCACCCTATCAAGATGCTGAACTGACATGGAAATTGCTTGCGCCTGCTGTTGCCGCCGCTGCTGCTGCTGTTGTTGTTGTTGTTGCTGCTGCTGCTGTGCTCTACTGCTTGTCGTGGCTATTGCTGCGGCTTCTGCTGACGCCACTACCGCTGTGCTCTGCTGCGAACGCCACTGCGACTGGTGCGGCTGCTGCTGATGCGACTTCTGCTGCTGCGACCACTGCTACCCCTGCTGCTGCTGCTACTACTGCTACTTCCTGCTATTGCTACTACTACTTCCTACTACTGCTACGACCACCACTCCTACTACTGCTGCTACTACTACTACTACTACTACTACTACTACTACTACTGCTACTGCTGCTACTGCTGCTACTACTGCTACTACTACTACACCACGACTACTACTACTACGACACCACCACTACTACTATTACTACTACACCACGACTACTCCTGCTACCACTACCACTACCACTACCACTCCTACTAGGAGCGGTGGCGGAGCTACCCGATGTACCAGATGGTGTCGCTGCTGCAGTGCGGAGAAGGGGGCGCCGCCTCGAAGGTCCTGCGCAAGCGCCGAGTCAAGGACCTCGTCGCCCAAGTGGAGTCGCTCTACCTACCCTGGAACGCCGGGGGGGGTAGCGGAAACGCCCCCCCGCCCTCCTCCTCCTCTTCCTCCTCGAAAGAAGTGAAGGTCAAGGGCGCCGTGACTGCTACTTCCTGTCCACCGTGTGAATAGTGGCTTGGAAACCTTTGGCGTTACGGCAGTTACGGCAGGATTGGTTTTAGGTTCCGCTTCGCTTTCACGTCGAACTTGATGGGAAGAAGTGGACATAAGTGAAAGTAAGTAGAACCACAATTACATGGAAGCCCCGTGATTCTAGGCATTCCTCCTGCATTCCTCCTGCACACCCCCCTCCCTACCAATCCCCCCATGATCCCCGCCTACCTGTTCACTCCTGGCGTGGTTTGTGGGATTTTATGGTGGAGGGGGGATGGGGCAAGCGAGGGGGGGGGGGGGGTTGGACCGCTGGTATGGCGTAAAATTCTGATTTCGATGGCGGTAATTACAGATTTCGATGGCAGTAATTACGGATCTCGATGGCGGTCGTACCTGCTTTCGGTGACGGTGAAGTGTTGATTTCGATGGCGGTAATTACTGATTTTGATGGCCGTAAGGATTGGTGTCGATGGCTGTTGCTGCTTTCGATGACGGTAATTATTGTCGATTTCGATGGCGGTGAATGTTGATTTCGATTGCAGTAATTCACTGATTTCGATAGCACTACGGTAGTTACTGATTTCGATGGCGGCAATTACTGATTTAGATGGCGAAGACAAGGGACGGGCATGGATGCATGGATCTCGCGAGTCGCTTTGGCAGGTTTATCGATTGTCGTGTCGTGTCCGTCTTTTTCTTTTCTTTTTCTTTTTTGCGGACTTTTCTGGGGAATCGCGGCTGGACGATCTCCTGGTAATCTCTTGGTAAACTATTTCCGCATACATATTTGTGTTAGTTTTGGCACTTTGACCGGGGTCTTATAGATGCGCCGACCCCATATGCCATACTAATGAATACAATAGAACGGTGGTGTGTTGTTGGGTTGGTCTTCGTTTTTTTTTTATGTGGCGGTCTTGGCTCAAACGGGGCGAAGAAAGAAAAGCGGACTATTGTCGTCTTTCGGCACGCGTTGGTTCCGAGAGAGATAACTAGAAAGGTGGAAGGGGGGGGCGGGGGGCAGCGAGAGAAGAGATAGGACGAGGGGGGGGGGCGCACAGAGAAAGCAAGAGAGGGAGGGGCAGAGATATTGAGGCAGAGGGAGGAAGGCGGGCATTGTAGTTAAGTACTTAACCCCTTAAGAACTGGTCCCAAGTATTTGGTGACAAACTACTTGGAATTAGTGTAGGGTATTTTTTTCAGTTCTGTATGTGGGTTAAGTGAGGCTTTGGCATTGACGTCACCGATGCTTTTTCGTCGACAACGCCAACATAATTTTGATGCCGCGGTCTTCCGGCGATGGGCACAGTAATGATGGCGCTCGATCGGTTTTGCATGCTTGCCGCGAAAGGCTTTGCCTGCGCGAAAGAAGGCGAAGTTTTGTAGGATAGTTCCTCTCTTTTGTGTGTTTCTGTTCCTTGTACGTAATGCAAGGAAGAAAGACGAACCATGGCGCTGAGTTAGCCGATAAAAACGCGGGAGCTCCGTGCTTGCGGTTGTGCTTCCAAGCTCGTTTGTCTCTCTCGCGGACACTGCGTGAGCGCGTGGACACTGCATGCAGTAGTCAACTTGTAGATACAGCCGTACATAGTAGCTTACCAGGTACTAGATCGGAGCAAAGACCTGTGGCTGTATTGTACCTTAACCACGCTGGGTGGAAATACAAAGACCGTTTATTCGTACAGTATTTATAGTATGAATACCAAGCGGTCCTTATATGTACGCCCACAGTGATACCAATATGTTTGTGTTCTCTGGAGACTCTGAAATGGAAAATCGGTTCGTAAAGCCCATTGGTCTACACTAAAAGTACCCTCTATGACATGTATTATAAATCCCTATCAATAGCGTGTACCCAGATGCATCTCCTCCTACGATAATTGAGACTGGAGACAAGCAACGCGGATGATAGCTCATTCGATTGCGATACTAACACCTTTTTTATTTCGCCGCGGAAAATGATAACACCGTGAAAACACCACAAGGAGTAAAAACGGAGCTGCCCAAGCAGCAAGCCACCCTTTCATATGTCATATGGGTTTATTGTGCTGGCCCATGGGATTCCGATGGGAGCCCCATGGGCCTTCCATTGAACCTCATTACCCATGGTACATGCTTCCAGGGGGTTTCCGCGAGACCCCCATGGCACTTCCATGCGGTCATTGTATGATGGGATTCCGATGGGTCTCTTATGGATCGCCTATGGGTCTCCCATGGATCTCCTATGCATCTCCCATGGATCTCCCATGGATATCCCATAGATCTTCCATGAATTTCTCATGGATCTCCCATGGATCTCCTATGGATCTCCCATAGGTCTCCTATGGATCTCCCATGGTGCTCCCATGAGACGCCCATGGGACTTCCAAGGTATCGTGGTGCTGTTTCGTGGGGCTTCCACGGGACTCCCATGGGGCCCCCATGGGACTCCGGTGGGGCTCCCGTTGGATCCCATGGGGCTCCCCGTGGGGCTCCCCGTGAGGCTCCCATGGGGCTCCCATGGGGCTTCTGTGGGGGTCCCGTGTTGCTTCCATGGGGCTGCCTTAACCCCTTTGGGACGGACCCATTTTAAGGGATATATGGAATATAAGGGATAGCGATCAGACCAATGGCAACTTTGGTGTTGTCAGCCGTCTACGAGCAGCAACAGTAGCAGCAGTGGCGCCGAACACCAGTACGGGTATAGGAGCATGTCGCGCCTGTTCCGTACGACTCCTTGCATTTTGTAAATTCGGACACCAATCAATGTCTGTAACCTGTGCAACCGCCCCAACCACGCAGTGAGTGGCCAGTTTTGCTGTGATCGTCACACTCAGAAAATAATAAGACACCAACCCTATACTGTAAGGTGGTAAGACTTCTCATGGGACTGACTGCCTTGAAGGTCTAGCATGGGTTTGTTTTTCTCCCATGGGTTCACCATATTATGGGTACTTTCACGGGATCACATGGTGCTCCCATCATGAGTAATCCACGGGATCCGCAAATATACTGCCGGGCCATGTGGATCTCCCACATAATCGTGATATCATCATGGGTATAACCTATGGAGCTCCCAGAGGTAGTGCTGGGCCATGGGCCTCCAATGGGGGTTCCATTGGCACCCCTATGAGCTAACAGTTATCAGATGGGCCTCCCGTGAGTCTCCCATATGGGACCCCCCAGGGGCTTCCGTGGGATCTCCCATAGTGTCCCCATGGATGGGATTTCCATCCATATTTCCATCCATCGGTTCATGTTGCCGGCCCGTGAGACTCCCATGCATAGGTTTTCCATGACCTCACCGTGCCTCCCATGTGGGACTCCCCCCATGGAACTCCCGTGTGGGCATCCCATCGTCTCCCGAAAGGGACTTCTATGATGGGACTCCCACGAAGTTCCCATGAACGGCGCGCCAACGTAGCCAACCATAGAGAAACCAAAACACTGCTTGCTGTCGGTGCGTTGTCGCATTCAGCGGCCTCTGGAACGCTCAAAGTTCCCCCCCTCCACTATTACGGGAGACTATAGTAAATAGGGGGACCTACGGTACACAAAAAAAAACTACACTTAAGTATACGAGTATTTCACTTTTTTTTAGTGACAATAATATTTGGTCCTATTTACTATGCCCCCACCCGTAATACAAAACGATTGTGTTGTGTGTGGTGCTCTGCTGCTCCCGCTTTAGGCTACGAAGAAGGCAGGCATTCGCCCATTCGCCTGCAATTTCCCCTTGCTTGCTCGCCACCTGACCTCTACAGGTAGTATGCCCCCTCCGCCGAAAATTTTGCGGCCTGCGGCAAGTATTTTACGAGCGTGGCGCGGCGCGTTTTTCCGAGCGCGGGGGGGCGGCTGGCTCTTACTAAGAGATTATCTCAGGTTTTCTGTCTGCAGCAAATCTCAGACGAGAGGAAAAATGATAAATGACACTATCTGTATGAATACGTATAGCGTCCTGCCGTGTCGGCACACAGTAGTAATGGGGGGTGTCCTGTGGAACAGAAAGAGGCTGGGTTTAGCTTGATTGGGTTCTCCTCAAACACGACCTTCCCACCAGCAGTACGCAGTGCACACGACTTGGTATTTATCACTGGGGAATATCAGTAGTAGTCAGAGCCAAATATGATGTGCAAACACAGGGGCATATATACGTACGTACATGCTTTGTTTTTTTCCGCCCATCGTGGATTATAATCACTATGCCCCCCCCGTAACCAAGTCGTATGCACGGCTCGCAGCAGATAATTTGGCTTGTTTGGGCGACATACGAGTCTTCTATCTATCTTATTTGCTGCTTTAGTCGTAGATGGGTATAGGGTTCGCTTCGCTTCCCGTTTCCTCGCGCCCACCGCCATCGGAGTCCTCGGACTCGCTCGCTCCCCTTATCCTCACATCGTGCGTTCACTTTCCTCGAGAGCAGGCCACCGTCCCGGACAACTCATCTCTGTTCTCACTTTTCTTCCTCCTGTGCATATCATATTACGTTGCTTGAACCGCACCTTGTGCGCTGCAACAGAGGGGTGTCGTCGCAAGCCAGTACACTCACCAGGCCCCGACTCGTTCTCGGCTCCATGCCTCCCTCAATGAAAGCCTCCATGCATGACACTTTATGACAATTCGGTTCCATAATGGTGAGTAGTACCATGAAAGAGGGTGCTTAGTGCTTATCCCCTTGAGAACTGGTCCCACGAATTTGGAGACAAACTACTTAAATTCGTGTTGGACGTTTTTTTCAGTTCAGAATGGGTCAAGAAGCAGGCATCCTTTTATTATTGGCGGCATCAAGATTAGACCCGTGGAAGGTAAGGTATCTACCGATACATACTACTGTCGGTGGCAATAGGCTGCGATGTATCGATCGATAGCTATCATCGGTTGTCGGCGACAAGAGACGGGTGATACGAGACAGGTGTTAATAGGATATAAGAGGTATAGCACTTTTTTTACTGATTTGTTTTACTGATTATTTTCGAACGATCGGGCTCCTTTAACCCTTATAGGACTGGAGTCCCGTTTTGAGGACAAATTACTTATTATTAGAGAGGTTTGTCCCCGAAAAGGTACTGCAGTCTTACAAGGGTTAACCAGAAATCGTCGGACTTTCATCCTTTCTTGTGCAATATTTTTCAATGGAATTCTTAGTGAGACCATGGTATCGTTCACCGGGTATATCGTAGCGCTTTTATTATTTCCCCCCCAAAAACAGATTTTGGGTGAGTAGCCTCAGAAACAAAATGGTGCACCTCTTCGTGGGCGAGGGCGCCGCCAGAGGACGGCAGCCCGGAGGCCGTCACGAGCATGTCGACAGAGAGAAAGGGATTTCGTGCCCGCCGTTTTCTGATTTTCCACCAATCCAAATTTCCAACCTAGAAAATTGACCAATCAGAGAACTGCGAGCGCCCCCCCCAACCGAAACTGCTATTGTTATACTTCGTAAGTGTTCTCCCATGCGGTGGTTGACGAAAACAAAACATTTTAACATACATTGTTATTGCACGGCCAAGGAACGGGTTGGCGTGCTTATTCCACAAGTGTTTGTACAAACATGATAAAATGTTTGGCGGAATCAATAACAACTATCTAAGAACGATCGAGTCAATAGTAATGGTTCCATACAGTATGATATGCGTATGATATGAGCAGTACTGAAGCCCCAAATACTCGGAGTGCAAGGAGTACCCGCAGTGTCGGACTCCGAAATACTCCGAGTACAAGCAGTATCGAGAGTGTTCATACCCGAAATACTCTGAGTACGAGCAGTATCCCGGAGTATCGAACCCCGAAATACTCCGAGTACACGAAGTACCTGAAGTATTTTATCTCCAATACTCGGGAACCCACCACGATTGCTAAACGATTATTGAGTGTGATGATTCCGTTTCTAACGGCCCGTGCGATCGGGATTATGCCATCACTAATCGACCACCACCTACGCGTGCTTTCGGGTGGTTCCGTTTCTAACGGCCCGTGCGATCGGGAACCCACCACGAAAGCTAAACGATTATTATGTGTAATGATTCCGTTTCAAACGGCCCGTGCGATCGGGATTAAGCCATCACTAATCGACCACTGTGTCCTCTTCCCCTCCGTTTGCCCATCCGCCGTGGAAATTTGCGTGAGGGTGGGTGGGAAAAAAACAAATTGACGACTCCCTGACGTCCCTATCTCGATTCTCATTTCTCTTCAGCTCGTGCAGGGCCTCGCCCGTTAGCTATCTCCCCTGGTTACTACGCTGCCACGACTCCCTTCTTCACCTCACTCTACGGTTGTTTGCTTTGCCTTTGATTTTCGTTGCTGCTTCCCGTCTCCCCCAAACATATCAGGAAGATTAATTCTCTAGTATTACCCCGTACCAAACATTCCTTCCCCATATAAGGACCCCCCGAAAATCTCGTTCTTTCACTGGTTTAATTTTTCTATCCGTTTCCCCCCAAACACCAGGTTGCCCCTACGACAACCTTCCTCTTTTTTATGAACCGAATCGATTTGTTTCCGATTTGAAGTGGAAATACGGCTTTACGTTCTATCGGGTGAAACCGCGTATGTTCCGTATGTTCTCGAAATGTGAATGAGGTCGGAATAACGCGACATCCCACAGAACACCCGGCTGACAAGTACCGAGGAGAGTAAGCTGAGAGCGACGGCGTGCATCGTCACCTGCACGCCGCCTACAGCCTCTGTTTCATTTTTAAGGCCCAGGCTAGGAAGCTGTTACTCTCAGCTTCGCTTGGGTGGACGGAGGAAGCCCTTAAACGCCACACACCGGACAGCGACAGCGATACACTACCGGCCCTCTCATAAGAAAGTGCCCCACAAGAAACTCAGCCTAAACATTGGGGGAAATAAGGAAGTCGACAGCTATTATACTGAAGTTAGTATGGGTTTCGTTAATACGGGCCCTTTATGATTAAAGTTTGAACAATTTCGCCAAAGACATCCACAATGATGTCAGGTCAAGGACGGGAAACCTTCGCTGTCAAGGGTATACGGCCGAGTGTTGAATACCAAAACCTAGTAGTATGGTGTCTGTCAAGGGGTTGAAGGTCCTGGGTCATGACATCTTGTGTTCGAGGGCGGCCAAGAGAGGAGGAGGGAGCTGCTCTGCTTACTGCACTGAGCGTCGTAGTATCTCTGTGTCGTAGTTTTGTGACCACATAATAATAACTGGTACCTTTTTGGAATGAATAATCGGCACGGACACTGGATGTGCTGGATGTCGACTGGTAGAAAGGAAGGTGTAATGTGAAGAACACACACACACACCGCGGTGAACCCAGCACACACGCCGAGCGGCGAACCTGTCTCGTCTGCACAACAAGCAACAACCTCCGCCAATGCAATTCATATATACATATACTTACTTACAAAATCAATTCACACAAGAAAGCCGAGTATTTGGAGTCCGTTTTTCGTTTTCCGTTTCACACACAACACAGCAGCAGCAGCAGCAGCAGTAGAAAAATGGCAGCTTCAACATAATATTCTAAAGGTAAAAAAGAAGGGCTTACCGCGCCGTTGGTACACATGCCGTGTACGTATCATATCATACGTACTCGTAATTTTGGGTGGTAAATATGAATACTTTGTTTCAGAGAGACGGCTGACAGCGAGCAAGTCGAACCGAGGGTTCCTACGTTCCTACCCTCGCTCTCACCAGGATCGGGACCAAAATGTATTGTGGTAGTAATCCCCGACTTCCACGGGCAAAATGCCCCGACACCACAAGCAGAAAATCACAGCCTTCAACATTTACCATGCACGGCAGGCCTGTCTGTCCGTTGTCTATACATACAGGCAGAATATTTCATTTATTCCGTCGTCGGGATGCGTTCGACTGCCATACAACAGCGACTGCTGTGTACTCTATAAATAAAACACAACCTTCTACCTGGTGTACGTCATACGTACGCATTAATAATTTATTAGCCTAGCACGGGACTGTCAGTCGAGAATAATCCATGATGCAGCCCGCGATAAACGTGAAGAAACAACAACTCCTGAAACTTTATTTCGCCAATACGGGCCCTTTATGATTAATGTTTGAACAATTTCGCCAAAGACATCCACAATGATGTCAGGTCAAGGACGGGAAACCGTCACTGTCAAGGGTATACGGCCGAGTGTTTAATACCAAAACCTAGTAGTATGGTGTCTGTCAAGGGGTTGAAGGTCCTGTGTCATGACATCTTGTGTTCGAGGGCGGTCAAGAGAGGAGGGAGCAGCGTGGGAGGGAGGAGGGAGAGGTGGGAGTGATGGGGCGGAGGGCGCGGAGGGAGGGAGGGAGGGACGGAAGGCGGGAGAGGGAGAGGGCGAGCGAGGGAAGGAGGGAAGGAGAGAGAGAGGGAGGGAGCGAGAAAGCGAGACTGGGACGGAG
Organism: Saccharina japonica; assembly: GCA_008828725.1. Classification (NCBI taxonomy): domain Eukaryota; class Phaeophyceae; order Laminariales; family Laminariaceae; genus Saccharina; species Saccharina japonica. The sequence goes on from MEHQ01000042.1 coordinate 35,634, forward strand.
GGAAAAGCTTTCGCCACCTGATCACTCCCAGCACAGATAACTGCGTGACGCTGTCGAAACATGAATTTCAATTCCACAAGTGTAATAATCCAATCCCAGTTGAAATTAGACACTGGCCTCGTGCGAGCGATCGCTGCTGCTCGGCTCTCCACTCCGTTTGGGATGCTGGGAGCCAACCCTGACTACTCCACACACAGGGCACCCCATTAGGTATGGTTTGGACCATGACGATCGCCTCCTCGAGGGCTACCGACCTGTTGCGTGCGGTAGGGGCGTAGCAGTTTTGAAATAAATTCGGCCGTGGGGTACCCCAGACTGATTCTCATCGGACAGACAGACAGACAGACAATTATCTGATTCCGTTCCTGAGACCACAAGTTGACACTTGTGGAATAAAACAGGCGAAATCCCCGACAAGGTAATCCAAACCCTAACACATTATTTATTTGGTCGTCCACATACACGATGCCGCCCTTCAATCTCCATGGCACAACACCAGCCCCCCTCAATTAAGTGGTGGCAGCGTTTCGACCTATCAATTATTAAGTGCTTGGTCTGATTTTTTGGCCAATCAGAAAACCGCGGGCCCCTTTTCCCCTGTCTCCCTACGACTATGATACCATGTGATCCGTCGAAACGCTTGGTGGAGAGCGGGCGGGTACATCTATCCGCCTCCGAAAATACCATACTATAATATAAAAAAAGCACCAACCGAATATACATGCTCTGTTGGCGACAGCGCAGCGAGCGACAACGAGTGCTACGATAGAGGCGTCTGCACTCTGTTTTTTCTTAGGGTGGTCACCCGAGGAGCTCTATACCTGCAGTAGCCTGCACACTGATTTGGGAGGGGGGAACATAGTGGCCTACGAGAATAATAACGAAACAACGAAAAAAAAACTCTCAAACACAAAAATGGAATTCCGACGATTTTGGTTATAACCCTTATAGGACTGAAGTCCCGTTTTGGGGACAAATTACTTGGAATTAGAGTGCTTTGTCCCCAAAACGGGACTGCAGTCCTTAAAGGGTTAAGGAGCCCCTTCATTTGGAAACGTTTTTAGCCAAAAAACGGTATATACCTCCATCGTAGCACGGGTCGCCACGCTCAAAACCGCGTCCTATAGGCGGGTGAAGCGATCACAATTTAATTCCGAAGGCGTACTTGTATATACGTAGTTTCTGCCCCACTCTCTTAACAGAATTGGCCTGGGAGTGTGAACAACAGTGACAGCCCACAGACGCAAGCGCTGACGACCGCTCGTCCGGTCCGACCTTCGGTGGAGACGGCACCGTGTTCACACATAGAGTGTATACGTAGTGGTAGTGGTGGTCCCTTCTATAGTGCCGGTATGCGCCGGCCAACAATACCGGCACTATAGCCGCAATTGGCACTATAGCGGCAACCGGCACTATAACGGCAACTGGCACTAAATCTGAAACCGGCACTATAGCGGAAACCGGCACTATAACGGCAACCGGCACAATAGCGGCAACGGGCACTATAGCGGCAACCGGCACTATAGCGGAAACCGGCACTATAGCGGCAACCGGCACTATAGCGGCAACCGGCACTATAGTGGCAACCGGCACTATAGCGGCAACCGGCACTATAGCAGCAACCGGCACTGCAACGGCAACCGACACTATAGCGGCAACCGGCACTATAGCGGAAACCGGCACTATAGCGGCAACCGGCACTATAGCGGAAACCGGCACTATAGCGGCAACCGGCACTATAGCGGAAACCGGCACTATAGCGGCAACCGGCACTATAGCGGAAACCGGCACTATAGCGGCAACCGGCACTAGCTGCAACCAGCACTATAGCAGCAACCGGCACTGCAACGGCAACCGGCACTGTAGCGGCAACAAGCAATATAGAGGAAACCGGCACTATAAAGGCAACCGGCACTATAGCGGCAACTAGCACTGTAGCGGCACTACTCCGACCAAAGGCCAAATGGAGTGTTCAATCCGTGCCACGCGATATCACAGGCACTATTATAGCGGCAACCGGCACTATAACGGAAACCGGCACTGTAGCGGCAACCAGCAATATAGCGGAAACCGGCACTATAAAGGCAACCGGCACTATAAAGGCAACCGGCACTATAGCGGCAACCGGCACGATAGTGGAAACCGGCACTATAACGGCAACCGGCACTGTAGCGGCACTACTCCGATCAAAGGCCAAATGGAGTGTTCCATCCGTGCCACGCGATATCACAGGCACTATTAGGTACCGGGCAACCGGCACTATAGAGGGACCACCACTATAAGCTAATGTACAGCATACCACTCTGCCCGAATATGTAAGGCATTTTTCGAGTACTTTACTGTACTAATATGGATACCCAAAATGGTATTTACATACCCGGACCGAGTGGTGCAACAACGCAGAAATAATGTGAGCGTCAAATACGATCAATACAGCGAGAACCCGAACCCCACAAAACTCTTTCGACTCTTCCGAGTCCAGGTAAACAGCAGTATTTGGACCAGAAAATATATGCAAACTAAACAGAGAGCCGCCAACTTGGGCGAAAACCACTCTCTCTCTCAAATATATGCAAAACAAAACAGAGAGCCACCAACGTGGGCGGAAACCACTCCCTCTCCTTCTCTCTTTCTCTCTGTCTCTCTCTCTCTCTCGCTCTCTCCATCTACTCGGCAAGATGCGCACGCAACGGCAGGAGGCAGGACTGCACGGGGCTACTATACTGCCCGGCTCTCCTGCCACAGAGCAAACCGCTCATTTTGGTACTTGATATTGGAAAAAAGAAACAACACACAAAACATCAACCAACTGCTGTGATGATATCAAGGGTTTCGTCAAAAATACATTCGCAAAGCTTCGTATATACGTACGACGTATATATGATACTTCGATCGCGGGTATATTAAAAAACTAAAAAAACAACAGCTGTGAGCTCGAGGATTTCGTCGAAGCTCATCTTTGCTAGCTGAGTGTAATACTTCGATCGCGCGTACTTACGGGTTTTATATGTCCTCATGTAGGATGTGCATCCTGTATGAGGGGGACACAATCTGAGGCTGTATATACAGTACAGGACACCTAATAAGAAACAGACTAGTAAGAAAGCCAGGCTGGAATTAAGAGGTAACTAAGAAATTCGAGAGTCGTTATCTTGAAATTAGTGTAGAAATCACTCTCTCTCAAATAAGAAATCCAGCCTGGGCCAGCTTTCCTGTTTCTTATCAGGTGTCCTGTCCTGTACTGCTGTACTGCGGGTGTTATGCAACCTCATGCAGGGAATTAATTCCTTATTGAGGAGGGACTAACCTCTGACCAAGGCAAAATTAGCGACTCTGCGCTGCTGTACGTAGCCGAAGGCATTGTACTGTACGCAAACACCCAAAAGACGTGCCCGCTTTCACCGGCCATGCCAAAGCATACAAATGCTCGAAAATACATGGAACAAAAAATACAATCGTATGATACATGGAGAAGGTTCCCTCTCTCGTCGAAACCCGCGAGGAGAGTGGGATGAACGGAAACATCACAGCCTAGACAAGCCGGCGAGGGGCAACCGCGATGTCGATGGCCGTAACCGGTCTGATTCAGGTGACCTCAAAATCCAACCCTCGCGAAGGCAGCAATCGCGAAGCATACTCGAGACCTGCCGACGACAAAGAAATCGGGCAGGCGGGAAGGATGGGTGGAGGGGGGGGCGGGGTAAATCATTTTCATGAATGGCCTTAGTCGTATGACCATAGGGGAGGGGGGGGCGTACTCATTTGTTGCTTGCGTTAGTAATTTGACCAGTGACCACGCATCCCTTTCGAGACGGAGCGGAGGGGGTACTCAATTGTTGCTTGCCTTAGTCATTTGACCACTGACCACGCATCCCTTTCGAAGACGGTGCACCACCGTTCCTACTCCTAATAGAGACACCTCCAACAGTTGGGGCACTCGTTACGTTGTTTCCATACAATACATAGAAACCGTTATGCAAAAAATATTATTCCTCCCTGTTTCGCCGCTTGTGGCCACGTGGCCACCATCTATCTCCTAAGATTAGCGATCGTTTTCTCGCGCTACTATCTAGTGTACCAAACCTCTCCATGTCACATTCGTCTTTATTTTCTTCATTTCCTCTTCTAACGCATCCCGTGCCTCCTTGTACTTTTCACATCCTCCCACTATGTTAATTCTACTCTCTATTGCTTTTCAACAGGGGTACATATGTGCATCTACTTCCTCTTCTTCCCGGCCACCCGCTGGGGTGGTGTACTTCATTTTCGTGCATGACCGTAGTCGTATGACCATAGACCCTCGCATCCCTACAATGCCGGGACGGAGCGCGTTGGGTTTTCACCGACCAGGCAGACATTACTGTGCGGGGGGGGGGGGGGGGGGGTACTCATTTGTTGCTTGCCTTAAGTCATTTGACCATAGACCACGGATCCCTTTCGAGACGGAGCACCGTTCCTACTCCTAACAAAGATACCTCCAACAGTTGGGCTCTCAATTCGTTGTTTCCGTATATAGGGGAGGTGTGTACTTCACTTTCATGTATGGCCGTAGTCGTATGACCATAGACCCTCGCATTCCTACAATGCCGGGACGGAGCATGTCGGGGGGGGGGCGAATAAACAGAGTATATATATATATGGGACGCAGGCGTCATTGTATTTGGTTTCGTTTTCGTTTTTCCCGTGTTTTCTAAGTTGGTAGGCATTGCGGCATTTTCCCCCATGCAGTTGTTGTGCGTTGGAGGGGTGGTCTCGCCGAGCACCTTGCGGCGGTTACGTGCGCATGCACTGAGAGGCGTACATAGAGGGTGGGCGAGTCCCCCGTGACATGGCGCACGGGGGTAGGCGTATGAAAACGAAAGGCGCAGAAACACATCTACTGCTGTAGCACCCTGGATATCCTAACCCTGGATATCCCAGGGGGGACAACAAAAACGAGGCCACCGGGCAACCCGACCCTTCGTGGCAACGCGCAGCAGAAAAAAACCTTCTAGCGCGACAAGGGCAACAACAACAACACAAAACGAAGCTGGTCTATTGACCCTATTACGGAGGGCCATAGTAAATAGGACCACATCTAGTCAGTAAAAATAGGTAAATGTATAGGTTTTTGTATGTACCGTAAGTCCTATTTACTTTGGTCCCTCGTAATATCATCATATTGCGCCGGAAAGTGCATACGAACAAACCTAAACCTTACCTCGTGAAGTTGCTCCAGCCCTTCGCACAGCCCCAGGGCCACCCTTGCTATCCGCGCCGCCGGCATCCCTAGCGACTCCCCTCGCGCCGAGCCTCGAGCGACCCCAGGGGCGGCCCCTCCCCTCGGCTCCGTGGCCGCCCCTTGCGTCGCCGAAGAGGGACCTCTGCCGCTCCGCCCTCCGCCAAGGATGAGCCCGTGAAGGTCTCCCCCCTCACAGTACTCCAGCTCGAGAAACGCGAGAGATCGATGGCCGAGGGTCTCGACGAAGAAGTCGTAAAGCTGGAAGGAGGAGTCAATCGCCCAGCATTCGGCGGCGGCGGCGGCGGCGGGGGCAGTGGCGGCAACGGCAGTCGACGGTCGGGAGTGCAGGAGTATTACATATATATCGTTTCGTAGTACTCCTATGTACGTACCAGGTATGTGGCCATTTGTATACCGGTTTTGTTGAGGCACGTAATATATACTGGTATACGAGTATACACGACAGTTTCCGGTGATCTTTTTACAGCATGTAAACTATATACGATGGTGTTGGTGTTGGTCTTGATATTGGCCGTGCCATTACATCTACTGTAGTACGGCAGGACGACCGATTCTATCTGGTAGTAAGCAAGTTAAAACACCAGAGGTGTCGCCTTTTTTTTTTTCAAGAGTCGTTTTATAGAGCTTCGTCTTCGTACCGATGTTGGTTTGGAGTCTTCAGTATGACAGTTACGAGTCAGTTTGGTGTCGGTTCGGGCTATTAACCTTTTGTAGGTTACACCGCATTTTTGTCTTTTGGACCTGGGTGTGAAAGCTCCTGGACTCCTGAGGGCACTCCTCGTTGCCCCTACCCTGTGGGACGACTAATAATACAATGACTTGAAGCCAACACGCCTCACGAGTACGAACAACCGACCCCTACATAGATGGGCGCTGCGCTTAAATCGCGGGGGAAACAACTCGTCCCCATGCACAGCTGTGCCAGACACCGTGGCGCTCACGAGAGGACCTCCAAAGACCTTACCATACCACTTACCGCTGCTTTTGAGCTACGTACACCTGCTATACACGAGAGTGCGCAAAGTATACAACCGTGTATACGACTACTACTGTGGGTCTAACACCCGCTATCCCCACCAATCCCGTTCCTTCTCACCTGCACCACCTCCCCAGGCTGGTGCACCCTGCCGCCAGCCGCTGCCCCCCCTCTCCCCGCGCCAACCCCTCTATCAGGGGCCAGCACTCGACGCTTCGATCCAACGCTAACATCCCCGTCAGCAGCACCAGCAGCACCAGCAGCAGTAGGTCTATCGAGTGTAGCACGAAGACCAGCCCCGCCCCCCGCCCTCCCGACACCGTCGCCACCCACTGCAGTCCTCTCGCCTGGCCATCCGCCGCCGCCGCCGCCGCCACCGCTGCTGCCGCTGCTGCCGGCGAGCAGCAGCAACCGCGCTTCGTTCACAGCCTCCCGTAAGTGCTGGCTCTCCTTCAGGACTCTCAAGCTTCCGGTGGTCCCGGCACCATCTCCTCCTGCTCCTGCTCCTGCTGCTGCTGGTCCTACTGCTACTGCCGCTGTCGTGTCGTGGTTGCCGTACGAGCCACTCACGCGAGCGCGCGAAAGCGGCGAGGCCGGCGCGGTTTTCTTCCGAACTAGGAGGACGGTCCCGTGCGATCCCCTCCCTAGCTCGCGAACGAAGCTGTACCTGTGCAGCTTGGAGTAGGCGGGGGCTTGCTCCAAGCGGGCCCTCCACGCCCAGCTGCCACTCCTGGTGTTCCTGCTCGTCGCGCTGGTCGGGTCCGTTCCCTCGGCTGCGGTGCCGTTTGGCGAGGCGAGGGAATTGGCGATCGTGTCGACTGAGCGGTGGAGCTCGGTGCGCGCAGAGGCTGAGGCTGTTGCTGTTGTTGTTACTGCCGCTGCTGCTGCCGCCGGCGCTGTTGTTCCTGATAGTGGCAGGGATGATGGTGGCCATGGCACTATTGATGAGTCTACTCCTCCTGCTCCTGCTGTTGCTCCTGCTGTTATTGTGCCGACGCCATCTGTGAACGTGTTGGGGCTGGGGTCCGCGAGAGCAGAAGCCTCCGCACGGCTGGCAGCGTCGAAGCTGCTGCCGTCCGCGCTGTGAATAGGCCTCTCCGTGCCGTTCGCGAGCTTCGACAGCATGATCGCCATGAGGGCGCCGGTGTGCCCCGTCGCAGAAGAAGCCACGTTTCGGAAATGCTCGTTCGTGCGATCGCCCCAGAGCGTGCTGTCACCGTCGCTTCGTGGTGCCACCGCCACGATGCCTTCCTCGGGCCACTGAGGCCCAAAGTCCTGCTGCTGCCAGGCAGAAGCGTCATCATCACCAGCAGCAGAAGCAGCAGCAGCAGCAGCAGCAGCCGAGGAGTTGTTCGCAATTTGGAAGGGGATGTCTGGCGGTAGGTCTAACGGGGTCGAGTAGCGCGTCATGAAGTTCGTCTTCTGCCTCCGCTGCATTCGGAGAGAAAAGTCCTCCTCTACGAGAGGGGTGGGGTGTGATAGCTTCAGGACTAGCCCGCACAGGCCTCCGAATCTCCCCTTGGAGCCGAAGGTCGAAGAGATGGCAGGACGTCCTGCATAGTTGTTGCTGCTGCTGCTGCTGCTGCTGCTGCTGCTGCCGCTGCCGCTGCTGCTATCGGCTGAAGTGTCGATTTTACTTCTTTCGGAACGCCAGTTTAGTGCCAAACCGCTTCGGACATGGTCCAGACAGTGGCCGCCGATCTTCGTCGGGGTCGTGGTGTACGCCCTGTCTTCTTGTTGAAAGGTGTGCAGCCGTGCTCCCCTGGAGCTTGGCCGCAAAGCGAGCATCATGTCTTGGCCAGGCTGTCTGCCACGTGCGGCTTGAACACAACAAAGAAATATAAGGGAAATGCAAATGTTGTCCAATGGAACTCCCTAACGACATAACTGTGTGACTATACACCTTACCTGTACCGACCATGGCTCCGATGCGAGTACTTACTGGCCTCTGCGCGTGTCTTGCGGTCCTTGAGCCTCTTGAAGTCGATGGCTTCCGACCCAGCATGTCCATGTCAGGTGAAAAGAGGCACCGCAAAAACTTGATGTGTTGACATTGAAGGTACTGCTGTACTGACTGTACCGCATGATAGCACAACGCACAGGTCCCGCTTTATACTCGTAGGCAGGGCAGCAGGGCCAAGCCAGTGCTTGTTTGTCGTCCAGGTCGGTGTGGTCGGTGCGCCCTACGTTGCAAAAACTAAGTCTCCTCCTGGCATTTTTGAAGCAATCTGCAGGGTTCTCAACGACGGGAGTGTAACCCTCGTCATAGGATCATTACCTAAACCACACGGCTGCTATCGTTGCAAATCAGTTGTCATGTTTCTTGCGTGCACCCCGCCCAACTCCCATTCGACAGGGAGCACTCGCAGCATGAATTTGCACTCGTACGTATTATAGTAGTACCAGCACACGTATCCTACACTACTGTACAGCTCTCTGTAACTTCACCTGTGCCCCGACACCTGACACATGAACTGCTGCTGCTACTTGTGCTTCCGCTTCCGCTTCCGCTACTGCTGTTGCCCTTGTGTACACCCGAACAACAACGGGCACGTCATCGTCGCAGGAGGGAACAACGGCATGACCCCGCGCGGAAGGTTTGTCGCCAAGGTTGCCGCCGGAGCGGCTGCCTCTCTGACGGGGCTTATAGTGGCGGCTCCGCTCCTGACGGGCGATAAAGAGGCGGTGGCCCCCGCACTCGCAGCGGAAGTGGCTCCCGCGGTTGCGGCGGAATCAACGGTCGTGAACGTGAAAGGCGGCGCCGTTTCGTACGTCCAGTTTGACGTGCAGACCTCGGAGGCTGAGACGGGTTCCTTCGTCGTCGAGGTCCACCCAGGTGCGTATCGGGAGGGAATCGTTCGCGGGGCGCCGGATAAGTGCCGTTCATGGTCAGCAGCGGTATCACGTGTACTGCGGTACGGTGGTGGTTGTGGTGGTGGTGGTGGTGGCTTCCCCCTCTGAGGCCAATATTATCCCCTTTTTTGGCGACTCCTCAGTCTCTGCGCCCTCCTCATCGCTGGCGCAACTCTTCCTCTTCTATTGCCCGCCCGCTTGCCTGCCCGGCCGGCGCCTCTTACCCGGCACGCCCTGAAATGTCTTGTTGCTGCCCGCTCTACTTACCGCTGCCGTTACCGATACCAATCCCCGACACCGACAATGGTTCCAATACCGATACCGACAGCGATGCGGATAAACGATCTCGAAACTGATATATACCGATTACGACCCTAATAACGACATCGATATCATACAAATACCGATACTGATGCCGATAAGGATTCCGATACTGGTAATGATGCCGACGTCGATACCTATGCCGATGCCGATGCCGATCATGATACCGACATCGATACCGATACCGATACCGGTACCGAAATTACTGATACGAACCGCCTCCGTCAACGATACCGATTTTTCGCCGTTGCAGAGTGGGCCCCCCTCGGGGCGGAGCGTTTCGTCTCCTTGGCGGCGTCGAACTTCTTCGACCAGTGCCGCTTCTTCAGGGTGCTCCAGGGTTTCGTAGCGCAGTTCGGCATCAACGGAGACCCGTCCGTGCAGGCCAAGTACCGCAGCGCCAAGTTGCAGGACGACCCCGTGACGCAGTCGAACAAGCGGGGCACCGTGGTGTTCGCGACCTCCGGCAAAAACTCGCGGACCACCCAGGCGAGAAGCGCGTTTTTTTTTCAATGGGAAAATGGTTGGGCGGATAGTACAGCAACAGCCTAACTCGCTGGCTGCGAGTACGAGTGCAATGATTTAATTTGTGTATGTACTTGTGGAAGCTTTATGCACAGCAGTGTGGTCGTGAGTTTGTGGGGGAGGGGGGGTACGCTTGGGCTCTGTTTGTGATGTGCGTCACGTAGCCAGTATGCGTTACGGGAGTGCCGTGGGTGGTACGTTTTTGTAGGCGTTTTCGTGGTGTGAATGGCATGCACGAGTGCTGAATCGCAGATGGGTTTAGACGCTATTGTAGAGATTTTTACGAGATATGCTGGGCATTGCCCATGTGCTGGGCGCCAATCCTTCCTTGTGGTCACGAAATACCTGAAGCAGTATTCCACCTGCTCATGCAGGCAGTATGAGGCATGCGTCATGAACAGGCTTAATTTGGCGATTATAACTGCATGACGCTGCGTAGAGCCCTTGACGGTGACGCGGGTCGTTTTGCGTCGTCCGTATGTCCTGTAGACCCGGGACCGGGGAGATGTTGGAGCACTACTGTTACTGAATTGCGCCTCGCCTCCCCAAGGCATGACCTCGGGACGGTATACCGCCGTCCAAACGACAACGCTGACGAATGATGGGTCCGTTAACCGTGACGGATAACCGACTGAGCTCACACACAATACCTTGACCCCCCCCCCCTGGTTACAGCTGTTTATCAACTACGGGGACAATGGCTTCCTGGACAAGATGGGCTTTTCGCCCATCGGCAAGGTAAGCCAATACTGTAGTGTTCACCCACGTTATCGAACAGTTTTGGTTTTGACACGCAAACACACTTGTCGTGGTATGTCGTAGCTTTCCAAGAGCACACAATCCCGTCTGGTCTTGGCAGCAGCGACGGGAAAATCATGAGCACGTGTTTGGGCCCGATAACGGCACAGTAGGTGCAGAGGAAAAGTGGCGGTTAGGATTTGGATTCGGGTTCTGCTTCGAATCAAGTGGGCCACAACAACAACCATTACGGGGGGCCATAGCAAATAGGACCTACGGTAAACACAAAAACATATACATTTACCTGTTTCTGCTCGAAAAATGTGGTCCTATTTACTATAGTCCCCCGGAATACGTAATGGAAACGAATCTGTGGCCCATATGGTTGGATAGATCGCGACAACAGTCCTCGGGTAAAACTGCTAAGCGCACGGGCTTATTCCGCCGATCAGGCGTCGCGCGTGTTGAGTAAGCTTCGGCGCGGCATGCTAAACAAGTACCGGTACTCCGTATTCATAATTTTGGACGGAGAACAACTTGGCGGGGCGGCGATGCTTGCGACTGCTGTTGCACAATAAATTCTACGCCATTGGGTTTCGGCATTGGGTTTCGGTGCCTTCCCCGACTCCGGAACGCCGAACAACTCAGTGCTGCCACCCAAAAGAAAGGACGTTGAGTAGGATCCGCCTGCTTCACCCCCCCCCGTTGTTGGATTCAAATATACCGGCATTTATTTTCCTTCTTGGATGCATACGCTCCGGCTTTTGTTCAATTTCCTTTCTCTTCTCTAGGTTAATGTCCGGTAACGCCCCTCGACAAAGGTCCGAGAGATCGACTCGACCCTCCCCCCCGCCCCCACATGCGACTCACCGAACACCTCACGGCGCTTCGCGCTTGGTGTTAGCAATGTCTGCCTGGTCGGTGAACACCCGACATGCTCCGTCCCGGCATTGTAGGGATGCGAGGGTCTATGGTCATATGACTACGGCCATGCATGCATATCGAGTACCCCCCCCCCCCCCCCCTCCCACCCGCGTGCAAAAGTTGGCCATGGGGTTTGTTTCCCCTCCGTTGTTTCCGTTTTTTTCTCGGGGGTGCACATAATTTACCTCCCCGCACCGCCTTTCTCAACCTCGCGCGTTGCGCGCGCGCCGCCATTAATGGCTACCGCAGGTGGTGCAGGGGATGGATGTCGCCGATACCCTATACAAGGGGTACGGAGAGGGGGCCCCCCAGGGTAACGGGCCGAACCAGGGCAAGATCCAGAGCCAGGGGAACACGTACCTGAAGGAGTCCTTCCCCAAGCTGAGCTACATCAAGTCGGCGAAGGCTGTGCCGCGGCCCGCAGGAGTAGGAGACGCGTAAAGACGCCCCCCTCGTGCTGGTTGCCTGCTTCCGGAGAGCCGCTTAGGGAGTGTCGGCGCTTAGGGAGTGTCGGCGCTTAGGGAGTGTCGGCGCTTAGGGAGTGTCGGCTTATAGCTGGTTGTTGTTAACGGCAGATCAGGAAAGCCATTTTTTTTGTTTGTTCTTGAGTGATTGCTACGCCGGGACCCGTAGGAGGAGGTGGTTTGTAAGGCCTTGTGCTGGCTGCTTTCCGCCCGAATACGGCGTTAGGAGTGTTCGTTTTTCCTTGGTTGTAGCGGCAAAGCAGGTACCCCCTTTTGGTATTTCTGGGTTTTGCGGTCGCTCGGGAAGATAGATCGATGGGTGGGTTGCTGCGCGAGAGTTCTTTTGGGGAACCATCGCTTACAGGGTGACATAGTATGTGTCGTTGGGCTCGAGTATGTGTCTGATTTTGTTATTGAAGAAGTGATGCGAAGTGGGTTGGGGAGCGGGGGGGGGCTGCTGGATACCCGCTCTACGTCGTTCGAGATATGCTGGATGGTGATAGACCTTTTTTAGAGTAGTATTACTGCTGTGGTATTGGCAGTTACATCGACTTCCCTTGTTTGAAAGTTACGTGGAGATTTTGCGAGTTCTACTCGAGAAATTTTGTAGGCGTACATGGAGCAGTATAGCTTCGACCGGCATGCAATGTCTTTCTATCCGAAGCAGTCAAGGCTCGACCGGACAACATACAGCGCCTCTGGTTTGGGGCCTGGCGGGAGAGGGATTAGTACAGTAGTAGAATGCTAATAAAATAGTCGCGATTGGTCATGTTGGTGTGACTCTGTCCTGTGCAGACAAGGCGTGAAGGCCGCTCTCGCCCGCCCGCCTGCCTGGCACGGGTGGACCGCCTGCAAGGTGTTGTGTCCGTTTTTCTGTTCTAGCTGAAATAAAGCGCGGACGACGGGGAGGGGGTGTATTCGTTGGTCCTGCGGCGAGAGTCAAGCACAGAGCCAATGTGATCGGCGCTCCCAAGACTCAAATATCCAACAGTGCGATCGATGTTCTAGTCGAGGACTCTTGTCTACTACTGCTGTTTCCTCTATACCCTGCGGGTTGGAACTTCGACTCGAGACATCCTGCGAAAGATTGAAATGACGATATTTTTGTGCATGGATGGCTTCGGTTTTGAGCATGACCGGAGGGGGAAAAGGCAGTGTTGAAAGTAGAATGCTGGCGGGGGACAGCAGCTGGCGAACAGGCGGCGTGCCTTTTCGATTGATTGCTGTGAACGGAGTGCGTCGACTACGCTGCCCTCGCGGCACGGCTGCAATTAACTGCACTGCAACTTGACGGCATGTGAAACTGCTTGTCGGATACTCGCACTGCCTGTACCTCCCTTGCACACTGTATAGGAGTGGCTCCCCTTGGGCGATGGAGTAGGTGTTTATTCCAGGCACAGCATACATACAGGGAATTGTCTCCACCCGCCAGCCGAACCCCCATTAGACTCACATGCGCGAACAAACTGGCGAGCCTTGAAAAGTGGGAAGGCGGAAGACGGAAACATCTACCAATCGTTCCACCGAGAGGGAAGAAAGTGAACAACTGAAACGGCGACCGTTTTTTTCATATGTGTACGAACTCATACCGGTTATGCGCCTTTTGAACACGGGTGGTAAGATCCCACGAAAGAGAACACCGCCCCCACGTCCAGCAGCAGTCAGTGTAGATGGACTTACAGCAGTATACCTAGTAGTACTATACGGATGATGCAGGATATAGACACGGTTGAGTTGTAGTACAAGAAGCGGTAGACGCCGCCCTCAATGCAAGAGAAAACACATGCGGTACAAAATGCGGACACCGGCCATCATTGGCGCCAAACACTGCTTGTTGTACGTACACTGAACGTATTCAGCTTTTCATGTCGTCGGGACGATGTGATACGTCCTACGATATGGCAATTGCCTGTGATAAAAAGACCAACCACCACCGATCCCCCCCCTGCCGGAGACCTACTGGTAAGACCTGTTTTCAGGGGTACGGGATCCATTCTTCTCCAGTCCGTACCCCCGGGACAGCAGTACTACACTCTGTAGTACGAAGTAAAAAAATAGTCGTAGTAATGTACTCGTAGTACAACAGCAGTAGTAGTAGTGCAATACTCGAAATGTCCAGCAGTTATACGTACAGCAGTAGTATTATTAATAGTACGAGAACTTGCCTGTGGCTGCTAAACTACGTTCTTCTCTTCTGTGCCTAGTTCATGGATTGCGTTGTTGTGTGCGCATGATGTGCGCATGCACGCATGATGTGCGCATGCATGCATGGCCGTTGACGTGCGACCATTCCATTGGTCGCACACGCACACACGCACGTATGTACGGGTACGTACCGGGTACGATTAAAGATACGACGAGCACGAGCACTCGCTTTTTACCCCCGCTGCCCGGATACGCGTGCCTGGTCGAATGTTCTTTACAAAACCGAAACTTCGTTCATCAAATTCGAAACTCAAAACTTGCTGGTTTTTCGGGGGGGCGAGGGCAAAGAGAGCGGCACTTCGTAGATGGTTCGCACTGAGCTGTGGGTATAGCGGTAGCACTCGTCAATGCCTCCGCGACCGATGTCCCGACGGCGCACTACGCTCACGGCCGCCGTGGCCTTGCTCTCGGCGGCGGTGGCAGTGCAGGCTGACATAGAACCAGTCGCTGCAGCGAGGCGTTTGATTGATGACACCAAATCCGATATGTTCCACCTGGATCTCCAAGCGCGCGGAAAACGAAACGGGGATAGGCAGGAGGAAAGGTCGGAGTGGCCGTGGTTGAGTGGCTTGGCACCCGGAAGACAGGTGGCTGGAGCGGTGACGATCGGGCACCCGATACGGCGGATGCTGGTGCATTTCCAGGAGGAGGGCGTCGGGCTGGAGGAAGCTATGTCTTGGACGGAAGGAGAAGGTAGGTTGAAACGATATGTCCGGAAACATAAGCACGGTTTTTATATTCAAGTTAATGATTCTATTGTCCTTATATTTTGGTACATAGTAGTGGTACCTGGTAGCAGTTGATCGTACCTGGTAAATGATGTTTGCTGACGTGCTACGTACGTACCTGAGACGTACCATTGGCTGCTCGTAGCTGTTGTGGCGTGTGGCGTGTGGCACGCTCCCTTTTGCTGCATTGCTGTATCACAGCAGTCGTGGTCGGCGACGACGAAGGTTGTGGTTCTGAGTCGAGGCGGTGGCTTCGGGGCTGTCGGCGGCATGTTGGCCTCTACAGCACGCTGCCCAAAACCGCAGCATCTGAAGCTTGTGTAAAACATCTGAAAACGACGAACGAACGAACAAATACGTCGTACTCGTACAGGCAGTTTACCTGTAACCAGGCACTCCAAGGTACCCATATGTCCGAAAAAGTAAGAACTTTTTATAGTAATATTAATGTACAAACGCTTCTTACATTTCCGTATATATTGGTGCTACTAGTACCAATACAGCAGCAGTACTCGTACTCGTACGTAGAGCCTTTCAGAGGTTCAAGTCACTCACCACAACGGCCCCGTCTTCTGCTTTTGAGCAGAGTCACCAGTCACCACCAGCATGAAAGGTTATGATCGCTTAGCCTTCCTCCCACCGTACGTAGGATTCCGTTGTTCGGAATCCTTGTGGTGCGATGTAACGGCTACGAGTGGCTGTACTGGTTTCGCGATGTCAAACCCTCCCAATGCGGCGTCGTAGCAGAGAAGAAGCAAAAAGAGTTTCGCGTAAAAATATACAAACCGAAAACAGCAACCAGAGTGCAGAAGTGCAGAATCAAAAGACAACGACACACGATGTGGCAACTACGAATTATTTGTACGATACATTCTGCCTCGTGCTGCTGCCTGTGGTGGGTGTGGGTGTTGTGTATGCATGGTGCGATGCAGCAACACCTGTCTATGTGATTTACCTGGTACCTGGTATCATATGTGGTATTAATCCCAGTGCGGCTTGCAAGGGGGCTCTGCGTCCCGTCCTCGGCGCCTTTCAGCTCCTCGGAGATGACATACCAGTGTGTGTGTGTTCTTGACATTAAACCTTCCTTTCTACCCGTCGACATCCAGCACACCCAGTGTCCGTGCCGATTCTTCATCCTAAAAAGGTACCAGTTCTGTGGTCACAAAAACTACGACACAGAGATACTACACTCAGTGCAGTAAGCAGAGCAGACAATGCAACGCCAGTACAACTTAGCAGTTAGTGAGCGAGAGGCCGCATCTACTAAAAGTACGTAAGAACATGAAAAACGTGTACGCGTACCAGGTTATAAGTCCATCCGGTTAATTTTTGCCATCTTGTGACCCACTTTTTCTCGCTCAATTTTGATAATTAAATAAAATTATTATAAATACGTCAGCTGTGAGTTCAACCGATTGAATAGTAGATACTCAACTTTGCGAGCTGCGTAGAATTTTTGTTCTATGTGTTATTTGTGGTATTGGTGTAGGCTTCGTGATGTACTAGGAACCTATTAATAGTAGTTACTACTCGATTTTATAATAAGCCGTTCGCGCGTGTTATGTGTGTATTCCTCGTTAAGGATATAGTTCAGTGACTCCCCTGGATACTACCCGGGTCAGCAGGACAATGTAACAAGGGTATCCCATGATCATTTTGCGCACTGATACTATATAACCCGAATAGAGGAGACAAGTATGATATTTGGTAAAGTAATCGAGTACATCTATATCACAAAATGTGTTGTTAGACGAGGGTGGGGACGGGGGAACAGGGGGACGGGGGATTGAGGGGGGTTGGGGGGGGTTCCATATGTATGGTCGTGTTAGTGTAATCACAGGTCCTTACGTCCTTACAACATTGTGGGCGGGGAGCGTAATGTTTTTGTTGTTTTATATAAAGGTTTTTAATTCTTGTTATTGCTTGGTCGTTGATATGCTGTATTTTATGAAGTATTATTTATGAAGTTGGAAGTGTTTTTTCTTCTTTCTTTTTTCTTTTTTTTTCGGGAATGACTCTGTTTTAATTGTCAATCAGTGGGGGTCCCTCAATAAGGCGGTCTGAGTAAGGCGGTATCCCGATATAAGGCGGTCGAAATCGCTTGGCACAACTGGAACCCGCAGTAAGGCGGTTACCGCCTTACTGCGGGATGGTCCCTCAATAGGGCGGTCTACCGCCTTACTGAGGGCGGCCTAGGCCTCCACATCTGTACATACACCCTCCGCTTCAGCAGGAAACACCAGAGTACATACCAGCCCTCCAAGACACACCAGTATATACCAGCCCACCAGGACACACCAGTATATACCAGCCTAACCGTAGCGCAGCAGAGTTGGGCTGCATGGTTCCGGTGTGGTGTTCCTGATCTTGTGACAGGAATGCTGCACAGATGCTCCGAGTACTTTGGAGTAAAGTAAGGAGTATTGGAGATAAAATACTTGAAGTACTTCGTGTACTCGCAGTATTTGGGCTCCATGTACTTCGGAATACTGCTCGTACTCGGAGTATTTCCATATTCTGTACTGCAGATACTGCCATACTTGGAGTATTTCGGGGTCCGATACTGCGGGTACTCCTTGCACTCGCAGTATTTGGGCCTTCAGTACTGCTCATACTCCAAGTACTCCGAGCATTCAGACCGCCGGTACTCCAATACTCTCAGTATTCGGAGTACGCAATGTACTCGATACTCGGAGTATTCTTGGAGTGTGAAGTATATTAGGATCATCTTTGCGTCATTTTAAAGACTCAGCCGTCACTTCTCCCAGATTCTGGGAGCTTGGGACTGGCCTATAGCATTTCAAAATTCACAGATGCTCCCATTACCTGGAAGTATGATTAGAGTATTTTCGAGAAAAAATACTTCAGGTACTGTGTGTACTCGCAGTATGTCGGTGTTCAATACTCTATACTCGGAGTACTCCGAGTAATTTAGATGCTTGTACTCCGCGTACTGCTTGTACTCGAGGATAAGTACTGCTGATAATCCCAGAACTCGGAGTATTTGGGCCTTCAGTACTGTTCATACTCCAAGTACTCCGAGTATTTAGGTCACCAGTACCCTAATACTCTCAGTACTCGGATTACGAAAAATACTCGATACTCCGAGTATACTCGGAGTATCGAGTATAGTCAGAGCATCTGTGTAATACTGCACTGTCCTGGATTGGTGCACCTACCGCAAATGGTGTAGGCAGTAGGCGGTGCTAAGAGTAGTTTCAATACTGTACTGCAGCAGCAGGCAGCAGAGCCAGTTGTTTTCAATCACGTTGTAGCAACTATTCTGGCGACTCTGCTAATAATATATTATTTCCAACAGGTATTCAATCATGTCAGGTATGCATCTGCGCTCGTTAACCACGATAGAGCACATTTCCGCCCCTCTTCGTCGTCATTCCTTCGGCGTGCAGCTCTCTGTTAAGTTAATAGATATTGCCAAGTATAATGCCAGGTTCTACACTCTAGAACAAGGTAGTTCCCTCAGTAAGGCGGTAACCGCCTTACTGAGGGAATCACACACCCTCAATAAGGCTGTAACCGCCCTATTCACGAGTAAGGCGGCTGCCCTCAATAAGGCGGTCATAGTGCTCTGGCACACCACCGCCTTATTGAGGGACCCCCACTGTAAGGCGAAACGAAGTTCGCAAGAACCGCGGGGTCGAGAGGAACTCAAATCCGGTCTCAATTTTTATTTTGAAAAATACCAGGTACGATATATACCAGATATACAGCCAGTACAGGACACCTACTGCTGTAGTAAGAAACAGGCAATGTGGTCCAGGCTGGATTTTTTTTTTGAGAGAGGGTACTCTCTGCACTAATTTCGAGATAACGACTCCCGAATTTCTTGTGTTCCTCTGAATTAGCCTGGCTTTCTTATTAGCCGGTTTCTTATTAGGCGTCTTGTACTGCGCAGCTGTCTAATATTTACACGGCGTACGTACGTACCGGTTCAAGCGGGCTGGAGCCGAATTTTACTCGATTTTAGAGGGATGTTACAATCGCCGAAATCTACGACCGACTGAGATCTCCGAAGCTAAAGCAACCAGGACAGACGACTGTTATATTCGGCCAGTCACACACGCAAGTGCAGGCCAGCAGAGTGCAGCGTCTAACAGCTCAAGTAAAAAGCACACAGCTGAAAGCAGAAGCAAGCGTGCAGCAGTACCGGCGCCGGTGCACACGCGGTTCGCAGCATCAAACAGTAGCAATACGCATATAGCAGCACGCAGAACAATGCAACTGCTGCAGGGCGTGGAATATAATTAAGGAACGTGAATACGAGTAAGTATATACTTCGGAGTAGGAAGCAGGAATGCATCCGCACACCACAGCAGCAGCAGCAGCAACACGCAACACGCAGCAACAGCAGCAGCAGCAGCACGCAGCAAGCTCCGCGAGGCCAACCAAACAAATTGTCTCCCTCCCTTGATCCAACAAATCTCCCGCCCCGCCTTGCTCCTGCAGGCAAAGCCGCAGATGTTCTCACGTCCTACCGGCGAGGCTACCAGCTGGTAGACAACTACCTCGTGCGCGTGCTAGCGGGAAAGTCGGCGTGGGACTCGCCCCCCGGCGGCGTCGGGAAGGCGGAATTTCAGGTCGCGGCCGTATTTCCTCATTCCTTGCTTTCCCCTCTCTCGTGTTTTTTTCTTTGTTTTTTTTTTTGTTTTGCTTTTGGCGGCGGTGGGCGGGAGTCGGAAGTATTCATACCCGCGGCGTTTGATGTGATCGCCGTCGTCGTACAAAGTTGTGGCCGGGCCGCGCCTGTCTTGTCGGTCGCTGTTCGGTGTTGTTGTTGTTGTTGTTGTTGTTGTTGTTGTTGGTGGTGGTGGTGGTGGTGGTGGTGTGGTGGTTCTGTTGGTGTTGATGTTGGTGTTGATGTCCGATTGAGTTGCCATCTGCCTTGCCGCGAGGCAAAAGAGAGGTTGAAAGCTTCTTCCCCCACTGCCACCAATGCGCCGAGTAACCTTTTCTATTGGGCGGTCGTCGTTACGGCAAATCGCCAAAGCTCTCTCCGTATGTTGGCACTCTGTACCAGGTACCAGGTACCAGGTATGCATTTATATTACCGAGTACTTTCACACCTCGGACAGATCATCTACAGATCATCTACAGATAGATCATTCCCACCTGATGGTCTAGATATTTCAGGGCAGATAGATTCCGGATCTATATGATCTGCATGATCTGTATGATCTAGCTCATGTTGCCGGGTGGGAGCCGTATAACCTGCATGATCTAGGGGATCTGTTTCGTGGGCTGGAACTGCAGTATACTGGTAGAGGTCTGAATACGGCAGGTTAGGATCTGCACAGTATCTGAATACGGCAGGCTGGATCGTGATCTATCGGATTGTTCCGTCTCGTTTTCCGCCATCTTACATATACGTAAGTTATATATATGTCCAAACGTTTTCTAACATTTTTTTTGTCACCAATGGCATTATTTTTTTGGCGCCATCGTCATCATCCCTTTGGCGGCGGCGGCGGCGGCGGTGTCGTATATGTCATCTGTGCACAGGCGGCGCGGATCGCTCTGGGAAAGTTCGAGGTGCTCATGCGAGCGGACTGCCTTGCTGCGGACTTGCCTCTGCTCGCCCCGTACCTCGCGAGGGAAGTCTCCTCCGCCGACATGGCCAACATGGCCAGGTGACCTACTGCTCTGCGCAGGGTGTGAGGGTGATGCCTTGTGGAAAGGAGAGCACGGTGTCCCACAACGGTGTATACAACAGCAGTGACGTGCGAACAGCCCCGCATGAATGTTGAGCCTGGCGGGCCTTTTTGTTTGTTCAGTCGGAACGAAAAAAGTGTAGTTGTGTTCTCCCTTTGCCGGTGACGAGCGCTTTGTGGTGGTGGTGTTGTGGTAGTTGCGGTTCGTGGTTGCTGCCTGTTTTTTTGTGTATGCTGTACTCGTACGTAGTTTCTGTTATTTTGCTGTATAACCACCGCGTTGGGAACCGTCTCTGCCAAAAGCGCTTGATGCTATCTTCGCGCAGCGTCTACGGTCCTCGTGTTTCCTGCTTTTTGTTGCGTTACGAACATGGTTTTGACACGACATTTCCAGCCAGCCGTAGCGTTGTTAGGAGAGTGAAAACACAATCCCGCCGCTGGTCCACTTTGGTTGCCGCCTCCTCGCGCCGTGTTTCGCATCTCAGTCGAAGTTATCCCGTCCCCTGCCTTCTGTGTACTCAGTGAAATGGAGGGTTTGTTAGAGACGCAGGCTTCTTTTCTGCCTCTGGGGCCTGCTGGGATGCAGCTTCTGCGGGGAAACCGATGGGACTTGCAGGTTTGCCATGCTGCTATGTTCTGTTGTGGTGTGCTGTGATACGATTCTGTATGGCAATCTATGCTACGCTAGGCTATGTATGCTATGCTATGCTTCGCTGGGCGAAACGCGCACAAGAGAACAAAAACAAGCATCCGATGTGAGCTCGGTCGGCTAAAGCCGGGCTATCGTAACTGTAACCTGACCAAATAGCCACCACCAAAAACTTGTTTTGTTTTTCGTGAGAAGCCTGCCGACTCCGTCAGATCCTATGCCGCCAGCCGTGCTCCTCTGGAGCTCCCCAAACTGCTTGCGTGACTGAAGCACAACCATTTGTCAACCTCTGCATGAGTGGCCGACCTTTATATATCTATATATATATATTTTTTCATGCTGACAAGTGCGGCCCGACGAGCCGCCGAGTGCACCCGGTCGGTATCGCTGCCGTCGCGCCAGAGAGATGCCTCCCACGCGCATTGAAACCGTCCAAATATATCGGTCCGCGCAACTCGGGCGTTGTGTAACCGCCCCCCGCTCGCTCCGGCCGAGGCAACGTGGCGCATTTCCGCGGCGTGTTTCCGTCGACTCGGGGCGGTAAATCGTAGCCCCCCGTCGCTCCAGAGAGCCGGAGATCCTCGCTGAGATCCCGCGCGTTGAGACACCATGGCGTTGCCCCTGTTCTCGCCGTCCTCCAGCTGACGCTTGCTGGGAAACACTCTTTTGCGCGTTTTTTGTTTTGCGCGTTTTGTTTGAACGCAGCTGTGGGATTTCGCACAAGGGCTGGTGTCGTCAAGAAGCACAAGCGTCAAGGGCTACCTGTGCGGTTCTTCTAGCGCCGCCCGAAGTCAGGTAAAGACGCTTCAAAGGCGACTAGCGGCGTCAACGTCAACGCTGTATAGATAACAGCCGCAGAAGCAGCGGCAGTAGGAGTAATAATATGTCCGGTATGCAGCAGAGGAATAGCGATAGTAGCAGCAGCACCGGCAGTAGAAATGGCAGCGGCGGCGGCAGTAGGAGTAACAATATTCCAGGTATGCAGTAGAAGTAGCGATAGTAGCAGCAGCAACAGCAGCAGCCGCAGTAGAAATGGCAGCGGCGGCGGCAGCAGCAGTAGTAGTAGCAGCAGCAGCAGCTCGGATGAAGCATCGATGGGGTTCGTTCATCATGCAGAATGCGCAATAGAGAGGCAGCCTCGTGTGAGGTCCTTCGCGCCCGCCCCGACTGTGGCGGATGCGTACGTATGGTTTGGGTCTCTTGCTTTCACGGTTGCGCTGCGGTACACGGCAAACGGTTCAAGCACACATACTTATATATACTGGTATACAGCATGCGCTTTCCAAAGCCACCATTTTTTGTTGTGTGTGCGCCCCCCCGTGGGTTTCGACAAAGTCGGCTCGGAAATTCGTGCAAGGGGTTGTGCTGTCTCAAGTGTCAGGCGGTAGCCTTTCCTCGCGACCAACCTCCTCTCGCTCCACCGTTTTTAGGAAAGTGCCGCGCAGTCACACGGTGCGAATGGTGGGTGGGTGGGCGCGCGACGAGGCTCTCGCTGGCTTGGTTTTTTGTTTCCACTACATAGTAGGGTTGTGTTTGGGCGACTCCGTGGTGCTTGTCGCCCGCGGTTGCGTGCGCCCTATTATGTTAGCGGTTGTCAGAATGCGCCGCCGCCGCCCACGTCATGTAGTTGCTCGAGGTCCGCTTCCGAAGCGTGCCTCCATGTTGTTGTCCGGGGTTTCGAGGTGTAGGGGGGGCGCCGTCTAGTTTGACATAGTCTGGTACAATCTTCTTCTATGCTTCATATCAGCCTGCAATTCGTAGCTGTGTTGTTTTGGCACTCCTCTCGCGACTTTCGATCGGGTCAGAAACGCCGTATGCTCTTACATGAAAACCGTTTTTTGCCCACTTTTATTTTTGTCGTTCTTGGTGTTTTTGGCGGCAGAGAATGCCCGGAGAAGGACGGCGCGCCGTGGTGTACAACTCCCCTTCGTTC
Organism: Saccharina japonica; assembly: GCA_008828725.1. Lineage (NCBI taxonomy): Eukaryota > Phaeophyceae > Laminariales > Laminariaceae > Saccharina > Saccharina japonica. The sequence continues at coordinate 58,864 of MEHQ01000042.1, forward strand.
CATCTTACCGGGGTCGCCATGTTCTCGTGCGCGCTCATGTCGCTGGGGTTCGACGTCACGGCCGTTATCAAGGTACACGCAACGGAGCAGTCCAAGCGCTTGCGTTTCGGGGTGCTTCCACACACTACCAACGATTCGCGCTGTCCATGTATACTCGAAATACTGTTATATTCTTCGCCCTTTGGCGTGCTTCATAACGCGCGATCGAAGTGTCACACTCTGCTAGCAAATATGAGTTTCGACGAAATCCTCGATCTCACAGCTGTTGTTGTTTTTTGTTTTTTGGTTGTGCTCGTCTAAGGTTTGTTGGGGTTGTCCGTTTTTGGGCTCCTGTCTTTGTGTGCGGATCTGCAAACGGTCCGGCTGCCGTGGTGCGTTCGCACTCTCCCCGTGATCGACTATATAGCCCGATGCGTCCGGGCAGGCCTACTGCGCCTCGCGGGTTGCGGTGTGGACGTTGTCATAGGCATCACGCTTCCGGTGTTTGTTTCCACGGGCATCCGGTGCAGAGTTGTCTGTGTAGGCCATTTCGCCCCCCTTCGTGAGTTTTGGGTTGCCTGTCTGCCTGCTAGCTTGCCTGCTAGCTTGCCTGCTAGCCTGCCTACCTGCCCGCCTGCCTCACCCAGCCCCCGTCCCAAATTTCCCGAACGCCTCACTTCTATGGAAACCCCGTTCAGGATCCTGGCGCGGGCTTCGAAGACCTGCTCCCCTGCCCCCACAGAGTGGTGACGCTCAACAACAATTACATGCCAGAGGTTCCCGGCGAGATTCTCAACGCCGAGGTGTCTGCCGCCCTTGGTCTTCCCCCCTTTTCTCCAGACGAACAAGATTACCGCGAGAAGGAGAGGGGGGGGCTGGGAGGAGCACGGAGAGGGCTCAGACCGCGATGGTTGGAAGAGGAGGCGGGAGAAGCGGGGGGCCCGGTGTTGTCCCTCTCGGCCGGGGACGGGGATGGGAGTTGGGTTGGGGAGGGAGGGGCGGTGGCAGGGGCGCCAGCGGTAGGAAGCAGTGGAGGGGGCAAGGGCCCGTTTGATCTGTCCGTGCTTTGCACTGCGGTGTCCGACCTCAACCATCTGATGAAGTCGACGTACCCCGTGGACTCGAGGCTGGTGGACGCCCTAATGTGGAACGTGGATGTGAGAGGAGCTGTGGTCAAAGTTATTTTTCAAATCGGCAGTGGCGCATGCATGCATGTGCATGATGGGCGGGACAGGCTTTTACGTTTGCGTTCGATGGCGCTTCGAGTAGCTCTGCTTTTTTTCTTTACCTCGCAGGGTCTAACTGTTTCGCTGCTCTTTGGTCTCGTGCCTGCTGTACGTTTTTTCCGTCCTACAAATAGCAGAAAGGGTTCGGTGTACACTTGTTTTTTTTTTCGCGAGCACCCGACCCGTACCGACCCTTCATATTCACTCGAACAAATTATGAGTTGGGTGGACTTCACGTCTGGTTAGTACTTGGTACGTGCGCGGCGAATTAAGCCAACTCATTCACGCGTCGAACAGACAGATCATCTACAGATGGACCATCTAGATCATCTAGATCCTGACCTGCCGTGATGAGATGTTGTGCAAGATCTGTATAGTACAGCTGCAACCCAAGAAACATGTTCTACGTAGATCATGCAGGTTGATGGTGACGATGAGGATGATGATGTTCTAATATTCGCTAATTTCCGTGAAATCCTCCCTGTGGTCACAAAATAGGTGAATACCCACCTGCGACAGGAGCCAGATCATACAGATCAGGAATACATCCTACCCTGGAATATCTAGGTCCATGAACTATAGGAATCGACGATCTGTAGATGGTCTGTCCGGGGTGAGAACTAATCGGCTTAACATTTTATCGAAATATAACACCCACATCGGAACCACAAACGAACCAAGCCTGATCCAAAAAGACGCAGCAGAACTCCGCGCAAGTTTATTACGCATTCAATTTTAGTACGAGCTTGCCAAACTAAGAGTTATCTCGCCAATTAATACTTACTATTAATAGTTCGAAGACTTATAGTCAGCCAAGTCGCAAGCCCTCCCGAAAAAGTATTTCGCTATATACGAGTACGTAGCAGTGCAAGCATAATAAGCATGCCACCGCACCGCCTAAAAATCACGTTTCACGTCGACCGTTTGCGTCGACCCCACGCTACCCGTTCCGGCGAAAACAAACAAAAAAAAAGGTTTCCATCTGGAACGTGCACAGCGTGGAGGCGGCTTTTCGGCACGGGTCGAGGATGCCGGCCTCAGTCAACGATTTCGCGAGACGGGTGCCTTCCGCGGCGGCGGACGGCAGGACCCCGCCGCCCTCCTTCCTCACGCTCTACGGAGAGCACGTGAAGCAGTAAGTTTTTTATTTTTTATTTTCCTTTTTTTTTGTCCCTTGGAAGGCGTGCCTGACACGATAGGGGTACGTATATACGTCGTAGCGCATTTCGGCCAAGTACAATGGTTGCGACTGACGGGGCGGGGCGGGGCGGCGCGCGCGGGGCTCCTTGACCAACGTATCGTTGGAATGCAGAAAATGTTTTTTGTCAACATTTTTTCACTCGAGATATGTACGTACATACATACATATATAGGTCACGGGGTTGTTCGTCGGGTTATAAGTTTGTTTTCGTCTAAAAAAATAAGTCGCTGGGTGAAGGTTAAGGTACCGCCGCCCGGCGGCGACGCCGATGGTTGTGGCGAACAAACCCAACGTGCAGGGCAAAGGTAAACTAAAGGATGAGGCCCTGAGGGGGGGGGGTGTACTCGATATTCATGCATGGCCGTAGTCGTATGACCATAGACCCTCGCATCCCTACAATGCCGGGACGGAGCATGTCGGGTTTTCACCGACCAGGCAGACATTGCTAGCACCAAGCGCGAAGCGCCGTGAGGTGTTTGGCGAGTCTCACGAAGGGTGAGCTGCATCCTATGGAGAACCGCTTGTAAGGCGGACTTGCATATGGACGACAGCTTCAATGAGTTAATTTAATCTCTGATGTGGCCACTTCCGGAGACAGCAATGGGTTTTACTATGTAACTGCCTCGCGGATGCCTTACCATATTAACACTACGTGATACGACCATTCCCCTTGTGCGGAGCAAAGGTTCTCCACCCCGCACAAATGATCTACTCGACCGCCAGCTTTGGTGACCGCCAAAAAAAAAAAAAAACGGTTGTCTAGCTCACGCAGCGAGTGGCGTGTTTTACAGCGTCGTTGCCAACCGACGCCAACCCAACCTATAAATATATCATACATTTATAGGGGGAGGGGGGGGGGGGGGTAATCATGTCGTGCACAGCCGTAGTCGTACGACCATAGACCCTCGCATCCCTACAATGCCGGGACGGAGCACGTTGTTGTGGGTTTTCACCAACCAGGCATACATTGCTTGCACCAAGCGCGAAGCGCCGTGAGGCGTTCGGCCAGTCTCACGAAGAGTGAGCTGCATCCTACGGAGAACCGCTTGTGAGGCGGACTTTGCATATTCAATGAGTTATTTACTTTGGGGCGTTCGTCACCCGTGCGTTATACGGTATATGATTGGCTCGCTGCTCGCTTAACCATGTTCATCCACCCTACTGCCGATCGGTAAAGTTTGACCTTTAGGTAAGAGTATTGGCCCAAACATGTACTATTGCTATTACCCGTTTCCATCCGTAGTGTATACTCGTTCTGCGGATACCGCCTTGTGGTAGGATGTACAGTACCTTAACTGCAAACGCTGTTAACTGTTGAAAAGCAAATACTAGTCAGGCGCGGGTACGGGACACATGGCCGCGCAACACCTGGCCGGTTCTACCGCAAAGCCCTGGTTACTCTGCTGCAAACCCTGGACCGTATCGTCTGCCCAACCGCTTGCGCTGATATATCACACGGACCCCCTCGATGCATCCGCTTCCAGGTGGGAACACTGGTCAGAGGAGGCGTACGAAGGGTGGGGATGGGGTGGCGCGAGCGTCGTTGCCAACGATGCCGAGGCATCGGCATCAACGTCAGCGGTGGCGGGAGACGTGGGGAGGGGTAACTCCACCTTCGGAGGCATGTTCCGTCGTCCGGGCGTTGTGTTCCCTATCCACCCCACGGGCCACATGAGACTCCCGCGCCCGAAGCTGCCGTTTAAGCAAGACGGCAGCGGGGGGGATGAAGGACGCGTGACGTTTGTAGTGCAGGTGAGGGTCCTGTCTGTGACCCCCGGGGGGTTACATGTTTTTTTTTCTCAAGAAGGGTGTCTTCGGCAGGGTATATACGTACCACGAGTATTTTCTCGGTACAAACTCTACCGAAGTATTCGGTACGGTTCGATACGGCCTCAACAATACCCTACGAACAACCCGGTATGGTTCGGTATGAACTACAGTAGATACCGGTACTTGGCACTTTGGTCCGTCCGGTACGCTCACCAAAAAATGCCCCGGGTACCGGCATCCCCCGACCCAACACACCCGTGTTTTGTTTTTATGAATGTCGTGGGTGGATGATTTTGCGACGCCTTTTCTCGGTTTTCCAGCTCCGTTCTATAGCCCTTGTCGTGGTCGTGTTGGAAGCGCTTTCTTCGATGGGCTGTTGCTGGGGTGTTCGTGTGAAAATCGAGTGTGCTTGTGCTGGCTGTGCTACCCCCGATTTTGCGACGCCTTTTCTCGGTTTTCCAGCACCGTTCTATAGCCCTTGTCGTGCTCGTATTGGAAGCGCTTTTTTCGATGGCCCGTTGCTGGTGAGCGTTCGTGTGAAGAATCGAGTGTGCTCGTGCTGGCTGTGCTACCCCCGGAGTTTCGTGTGCGTGTCTCCGTAAGAGGGGGTGTAAGGCATGCGTCTGGGAAGAACAGGTCCATTTTTCCGAAAACATGTTTCGCTTACTATGTTCGTCGCCGGCTTTCCGCCCGACTTATGCAAGTGGAGTTCTACCACCACACACGGCATTAGGTGATGGGTTACCGGTTCTTACAATATTCATGGAAGGTGTAGACATGGAAACCAATAGGTTGCCGTTTCGACTGGTGGTTCCTCCGTATTTCTGGTGCCAATCGATCCCGCCGCGTCTTTTTTCCTCTTTTTGCGCACGCAGGGGAACATGCAGAGCTATCGTCGCGACTACAAGCTGCTGACGAGCTGCCTGGAGGCCATGTGCCAGTCGGGTGAGCAGACCCGGCCAACGTCCAGCATCCAGCCAGCACCTCGCTGTGTTTTTTTTTGTGTGATTTTTTAAAGGACTCCTCAGCTGTGAGATGGAGGATTTCGTCGAACACGATTTTTTGCAACCTGCATGTGATACTGCTGAAATTCGGTCGATCGCGCGCGTGGTACGGGTCATACACGAAACTGATGAGAGATATGATATGGTTGTGTTACATCATCAAATATAGTCTCCAAAACAAAAGACGACGAAATATGTCACACTTGTTTGCAACTCAAAAGGTCAAAAGATACCTCGTAGCTAATTTCACCCACCCAAACGTACGTATCCCTCTCTACTCGTAGCGATCTATGCGATGCGTTGTTGATGGCATGATGTGTGCGCGCTCCACGAAGTAAAACAAAACATTGCCTTCAGGGAGAGTCGTATAATAACTATTTAATTTAGCACACACCTCCAGTGAAACGAGGCATGCCAACATATGCACTGCTTTATTCATGGTGTAAGTTGCGGTACCGCTGCTGTGGTTCATACCACCCCCCCCTCCATGCTGACGATACATATAGGGGTGCTCTGTCGCGCACTGGACTAGTATTCTTTTGCGCGGGCGTTGTTTTTGTGCGGCGTAAGCAAACTATTTTTATGCGGTATGGCGCAACTTGAGTTTGGATGTGTATTGTGAGTGGTCGGTCTGTTGCGCGGAGACTGCGATCGCTAAGATACGGAACGGCATGAAGTCAGTTTTACACCAGTTGCACAGTACAGGACGGCTTTTCAGAAGTGTAACGGTCGGAACGTTTCGGAAACAGTGCCGTAACGGACGCCTGCCATTTCCGTAACTACAGTAGTACCGGTAGCTTTTAGCGTGGATGACGTCGACCGTACGCCCGTAATTTATGCTCGTTTCTTAGGTGACGGACCCCCCGTCCCGTCCCGTACATCCCGTCCCGTACATCCGTCCCATAATTCCCCGTCCCATACATCCCAGGTGTCGTACGTACATACAGTACCTAATACTAAAGGTGTCGTAGAGCAATACGTACAACGATATATATATATATATACATATTTGTATATTTAACCCCCGCTACCCCGCGTCCTTGCCCCCGCGTCTCGAAAACGTGGACGAATATTCGTCGGTGGGCGAATGCTACCTATTCGACGGATGGTTTTCGCTGCTATTCGTCCGTGGAACGAACGAATACCTTCTCAAAAACGTGGGGCGGATACTTTCGCGTATATACGTACCTGGTACGAAATTTTTATCGAAAGTTTAGCGAGTAACGAATACGTGGTACTCCCTGTAGACGCATGCATCATGACCCCGCGTCCCTGCCCCCGCGCCCCTGCTTGCGGTCGCCCTTTCAATTCCCGTGACACTGATGGTGATATGGCGCTCGCCCCCACATTTTTCGCCCTCCCATTGCGCGGTCGGGCCGTCACGATCGATGCAGGTCGAGACAAGTACTCCTTAGTGGCAGTGGGCGCCCGAGGGGACATGCCCGACGAAATTAACTCTGAGCCTTGCGTAGAGAGCCGCACTACGGAGTGGCGACACTTGGGGTGAGGAGGGGGGGACGGACGGGGGTTGTCGGTAGGGAGGAGAGGTTGGGGGGGTATTCAACCAGGGGCAAGTCGGGTAAACGAGTAAAAGCCGAGGGGGGGGTACTCATGTCATGCATGGCCGTAGTCGTGTGACCATAGACCCTCGCATCCCTACATTGTCGGGACGAAGCACGTCGCATTTTCACCGACCAGGTAGACATTGCTTGCACCAAGCGCGAAGCGCCGTGAGGTGTTCAGGGCGAGTCCTTGAAGTTAGTTGTATTGTGTTTTATGCGCTGTGGTTTGGCTATTCTAGGAGTAGCCTCCCTTGAAATGTGGATGGAACCTACGGCCGTTTTCCGTTAGCATGGGTGTCATGCTCAGTCTTGTATTTCAACCGCTACTGCCGTTGTTGCCACCAATGTGTTTGTTGCACGTCCGAACGCTGAATCGGACTGGGCGTTGGTACAAGTAATACGCGCTCGAGTTGCTGCTGTCACCCTGCCATGTCAAGCGACACCAATGTCCAGATAGGGCATAAGGCAAATTACTGAGGCAACCACGATCTCATTAGATGACTTTCCCGCACCGACATGTATAGTTGCCTCCGAGCCAGCCCCCTCCGCCCACCGTGTTCCGGCCTTTGCCAGCCCTCTCCACACATGGCGTTTCAGGCTTAGCACAGGCCGAGAAATATTCTCAATTCTAAGAATATTGGGAGCTTAAGAATTTCAGGCTGAGCTTTATTTTTATTTAAGAACTTAGAGCTAAGCATTTGCGTTCAGCGAGGAACGTTACTTTAAATCCCTATAAATTAGCTCTTTAAGAACCTATCCTCAAGCGTTGACCATCGCGATTAGAAGCCGCGAGCCTCAGCCGCGTACTGTACTCGTACCTCCACGTAGTTTTCTACAGTATTATTTTACGCTGCCAACGATCATTCAATATAGGTATTGGATTGGATGAGGCCTCCTGCCCCGGTTGGTGGTCCTACCCATACTTCTTTGCGTTTCTTAGTTCGTCCTTAACCACCTTCCTGGGGCTGCGTTGTCTCACCCAAACTTGCTTCGTACGATGTGCTGGTATACGTGAGGCGTACTGCTAGAGTTCTGTACCGGTACCTCACAAAGATGAGGCGACGTGCTGACACCTTACGTGCGCCCCACTCCCCCGCCACGATCCCTCGATATTGGGACGCAAACTCCACCCCTGAAGGTTCCCGGAATTTTACGCCAACATCAGCGCGGGGCATTTCGTGGTGACGGCGGCGGCAGGCCACGACTACGAGTTTGACCGGGCAACCTCTACGGTGCGTGTTTTCCTGCTGTCCGTTTTGAATACGTACCCGTATGATGTATATCATACGCGGCGCTGGTTTCTGTTTCTATTTTTTTTGTTTGTTTTGCTAACAGGCATGGGCGACCCTTAACCGTTCTTCTTGGACGAATTTCGAAAGCCGGTATGCTCGACAACCGGAGGAGATGTGTAAACATCGAGCGAGGCGTATGTAGAAATATTTCGACGCCATATTTTCCAAAGCCGCTCTTTTTTTTCGTATTTTGTTTCTCGTTTTTTCCTACCTCCCTAAGACATGCGTTGGAGGAAATCGACTGCGAAATTAGTCCCGGAGGAGTGTGTTCTCTTATTGTCACGGGGGGGCAGAGTAAATAGGACCTACGGATAACACTACGTATATATTTTCCGTTTTTTACCAACATCATATTGACTATGCCCCCCGTATTATATTGATTACAGTATACGGTATTATTCCCGAGGGCCATAGTAAATAGGACCACCTATTGTTAGTAAAAATAGGGATACTTCGAAGTATATATATATACGTCGTATATATCCATAGTATATTACAGTACAGGACACCTAATAAGAAACATGAAATATGGTCCAGGCTGGATTTTTTATTTGACAAGAGGGTGCTTTCTACACTAATTTCAAGATAACGGCTCCCGAATTTCTTGATATTCCTTTAAATCTCAGCCTGGCTTTCTTATTAGCCTGTTTCAGTCCTGTAGTGTAGTCTAATACTCCAACAACAAAAAAAAACTTAATTTTTCGAGTAGTTTATCCCCCAAGCGGGGGTGCGATCCCTATGGAGGTTGGGCTGGCTGCTAAGCTGGGTGCGATGTTCGCCGACGATTTATATGTACTTCCAGGTATATCTTTTGGTTGGTGATTCTCGGAGATGCCTACGTGTATATACAGCGGGTTTTATGGATTGTGCTCACGGAAATATCGGTCTGGTGCGCGCTGCACGCGCACACCGACCGACCGTGTCCTGGAGTCCGTGGCCGCTTGAGTCGCTTTACCTGGGATAGCCGTGTGCCGCTCTGGGTGTAAGCATAAGCACCACTTGGCCTTTATATTAGTGTATGAACGGCCCTTATATTTCCGCTCAGAGTGGTGTTCCACTTGGCCCCGCGTCGACAAAAATGGTCGAACTACGCCCTTGACCCTAAACGCTAACAACTACCCCCGAAGTTACAACCGGCGACATCAGCCCTAGAGGTTGAAGATTGGGCTAAAAACTGCCGCCCCGCTTTGGAACGCCAAGGGAGAGAACATTTGTGGGTCTATTAAGTCGCAGGCGGCAATGCGCCGAAACTGTTTGGTGAGTTTCTGCGTCCACGCGGCAGTACCCGTCGAGGGGCGATTGCCAGAATCATGCGCGAGGGGTTCGGCGGGGTCGCTCCCGGAACTTCTTACGCCGTGCCTGCCTGACAGCGGCGGGACGGTAGACGGCTTGCCCTCGAGCTGTGCTGTGCGCTGGCACGCGAGAAAGGTGGGCAGAAAACCGCGTGTAACGACGTACATCCTGGGGAAATTCGACGGACGACCACGTATATATCACGACATGTCCGCCGCCGATGCTGTCGCTTTTTTCCCGCGTACACAGGTTCCAACTGCCCTGCTGCTTGAGAGGCCTCTGGTGATGTCCTCCACGCTGCTAGACGCTTACCCCTGCCTGAGAAAGTCTCGTGTTCACAGCTTGGTGAGTGGGTGTAACCTGCCGTAGGCGCAAGAGAGGGTTTAGCCGAACTCGTTTTGTTTTTTGAGGAGGGGTCTTCCCGATGTCGTTTTTTACGCTAAAGGTCTTTTGGCTGTGAGAGGTGGGACGCGTGTATACGTAGAAGAAAAAGCCCCCCCGAGTTTTATCGAGGTTGGATTTTCTTTAGACATATATAGGTGACGAGGTTAGGTTGACTTTCCCTCATCATGCACATTTTTCCGCCAATTCTTGGATGGCGAGAACTGCTTTGAAAACATTTTGGCGCGCCCGAGCCTTGTGCTCAAGATCTGCGTCTGTTATGACTCGAAAGAAGGGAAACGTGCGTTGGCATGACCAACCAGGTAGTGAAAAACGATAGTACCAAGTGATTGATAGTTGCCCGTTGTCTGTGGGCTTTGAGAATGAAATGCGGGAGGCCTCTCGTTGCGTAGAGTTTGTCGCAACCACGCGCACCTTGTGTCGCCCACTGAGTTCGATGGAGAAAAAAAAGGACCATGGGCGCAGAGCAAGGATCTGAGATAGGCGCACGCCTCACTAGCCTACTGCGCCATCAGTGCTTACCTCGTCGCGCCTGTGAAAAAAAAAAACGCCGAACTTCAGTGTTCCCTGCGTTGTGCGGGTAGTCGTCCTTGACTATATATGCGGCAGCTATTCCTCCACAACAACAGCCGAAGCCTAAATATCGGCGTAGATGCACGCAAGCGGACTAGGGTTTGTCCGTTGCCTTGCCGTAGCGACTGCGCCTGCTCGTGCGACTAGATGCCTCAAACCATATTTTTGCGTGAAAACAACGATCCCATCGCGCAGGTGGCCAATGATGACCTTTGCCTCAATCTGGAGGCAGCGTACGACCTTTCTCCTGCGGAGTACGACGAGGTGGGGTGTTTGCTTAGACTTTTGCGTCGTCGTCACAGACAAGCCAAGCCGTGCGTATGTCTTGTCGTCGCCTCATCCACAACGATTTTTTTCAATCGTATTTTTTTACCAGGGTATATACGAATCTGAGGTTTCAATTCTCGCCACAAAAATCACGTCATACCGTGCGTTTTGCTTTTTGATAAACGTGCGTCGTGTGGCCGTCAGGGGACGTTCCGAGTACATTCCCGGGCATCAACATATGCATTCACAGATGCACACATACAGTCGGCAACCGGGCGTAAGTAAGTTGACGGGTAGCGGAAAGCTGGTGTTCATACCGCAACGGAGCAGGGAAGAAGGTGGCGAATTGTGTTCGATGATGTGATCGAGGACAAGTTATGGCGGGGTGTGTTGTTGTTTTAGTGGGTTTCTCCTCCGTTGAAACCCTGAGCGGCATTCGGAGTTTTTCATCTCGTGACGAAACACTTCCACGTGTGGTTCAGGTGTTTCGCCGGATACCAGAGCAGCACGCCCGTACGGAGGTTGTTCTGCTAGAAGCTTGAAATTTCCCTCCATTATGATGTTCTCAAATTATAGCCTATTTCCCTGAAATCTCGCCCGTAGTCACTACTCGGGTAAAACAAAAAGCGTCTCGATGGAAGAAAACAAGTACTGGTACAAAATAATAGGTGCAATACCATGTACGCAAGGGAATGGTACTTTATATGAGGCGTGGTATACCATCCTGTACATACCACCAACCCACCAAATAATTCGAAGCTTGGAGGTTCCCTCCCGTCCGCGTCGGCTGTTCAACCATGATACGATTGAGCGACGCCCGAAGCGGCTACTGTTTGTTGCAGTAGTGGACAAACACTGTTAGTGGATCTTCCTAAGGTAGCTAATTAAGCACTCTGATTGGCCAAGCAAGCACTGACCACTGGCATAGGGTTCGGGTTCGGGTTAGGGTTAGGGTTCGATCTGAGGGTCAACATACTACTACCAAGACAAAACCCCCATTTTAAAGATCCACTATCACCCTTTGTCCACCCCTCGTTTGTTGACCCTCGTTGGACGCATGCTACGGTAGAGGTGCACCTGCATACAGTACATTTTCGGAGGCTCCTCACTTGACAAAACTCTATACTAATACCAAGTCACCTAAAAATGCTTTTTAGAAGGAAACTAAAAGTGCTACCCGGTGATTATTAACCCCATCGCCTACGGAGATAAGGAAAAAAAATACCGGTACGAGTAGCAACAATAAGGATGAACGTTCGACGAATTTGGGTTAAGGAGCCCGATCACTCCGAAAACATTTCAGCCAAAACGTGCTACTGTAGCTCTATCGTAGCACGCGTCGTTGTCAAAACCCAATCGCTTGGTCCTCGCCACTCGCCACACTTGAGGTTCCCTGCCGTCCGTGGCCTGCTCAACCATGTACGACGATACGACGCCTCGAGCGGCTCCTGCTTGCTTGTTGCGATAGCGGGTTAAAGGCTGCCGATATGAGCTAGGGAAGAGCTATCGTAGCAAGTAACCGAGCAGGTAAACCGGGTATGTAACACCGATCACCCAGCTCGAAAACCATGGACTCTTCGTATATATTTGCGCTTGTATAGTATGTCGATGTATAATCCTGCTGTATATCACGTTGCCGAACCCGACCGCGCTTGAATCTCGCTACTTCTTTGTTGTTATTATTTTGTGTTTCGGCGGCAGATGGAACTAGAGGCCCGCGATTGCAAGCTGGAGATGTGGCGCCAGACCCGCCAAACGATCGCGGGGATGGGTTCGGGCTGGACGCTCGATTGAAATTTCCCAGAAATTTCCAACCCCATTTTGCCGGGGAAACAGCCCCCGGTGGTGGTGTGTGTAGTGGTTATAGACCTCGTGACTACTGAAGCTAAGGGCATGCTTTCGAGTCCAGCCCAAGGCGGATTTTGTTTTTTTTCTCGTGAAAAATAAAATGCAGAAAGCGCCTGAGCTGCTATTAATAGCGTGAATTTGCAAACATTCCTGTCGAGTCGACGAGGGGACGAAGAGAATGCCGAATTATTCCCTCGATAAAAACGAAGGCACGGACGGGCCGTAGTTAGTGGGGAGGGGGGAGGAGCGACCGCTATGTGACCCGGGATTTGAGTAGCTGCTGGGAGGGAGTGGGAGAGAAGGGCGAGGATAGTGAATGGGATGGAGATAAAAAATAAAAATATATATATACCTGGTAGGTGAAACAGAACCAAATATGGTTTGTAAACAGAGGGGTATACCGTGTGCTTTTTGGCCCCGTCGTTGGGTCTGAGTTTTGATTACTATGCCCCCCCCCCCTCCCGTAATCGTAGCACTTTTGCGCGCGAACTAGTCGCCGGGACAAGAGGGAGGAAAAAGGCGGGATCGACGTTGAGCGACGTTTAATTTATCGTTCGTGCAGGTTTGAAAAGTTTGCTGAAACGGCTGGAAAAAAGGATGTTTTTGATAGTAGACTTTCGGTGGGATAGTCTATATGTATACCTGACATGAAAAGTCATTTGTAGGGTACACTACGAGTACAGCGGTAGGGTAGATACTTTGCAGACTGATAGGAATAGATTGTACGGTTTGGGGTAAACTGTTGTAACGTTCTTCGTACTCTCGGGGGTGTTATTGTTGCGGTGGTACTGGTTACGTGCTATGAGTTGTTGCCGCGTCTTGAGCGCTCGCCGTATTTTCTTGGTTTCTTTTTTCTTTTCCAGAGCGAAACGCCGTGTTTTCCACCAGCGTTTTGTGCTGCTGTCGTGCTGTCTTGCGTGTTGGTCACGTGGTTGATTTCCCGACCCTTGTCGTGCGTTGTAGTTGTAGTTGATTTGTTTTCTAATTTTGAGCGATGGGCTCGGTGCTGTGGGAGAAGTAATAGCGACGCAAAAGTTTGTGTCTTGTGTGTTGGATTCGCCGGCCGTTGGGCACGAGTTCGCGGAAACAATCCGAAAGGCCGGCAATAGGGATATGTTTCGGGCCTGCCTGTTGTGAGGGGAGGAGGAAGGGGGGG
>MEHQ01000042.1:72487-74987 GCA_008828725.1 Saccharina japonica
GGGGGGGGGGTGGCACTGCACATCATGAGGATGCCAGTTTGGCGTCTTGTGCACGAAAAACAAAAGTGTAGTCAGGGGGCCTGGAAGGATTCCGCCCGCTTTACAGGTTTTTTTGTGTTTCGAGTAGGTTCGACCTTGACGAGGTGCGGGAAGGAGATGCGTTCTCACGTGTCTCGAAATGGCAACATCGCTCGCGCGTTGGCCAGCAGGTTCGATCGAATTCGGCGTGATTTCGTGCTATTATTAGCGACGTTTCAAGCGAGAAAGGAGTGCTGCCCTGTCTGTGTACCAGCTATTATTGATAGCCGCCGGGGAAACGGGGTCCCGCCTTAACATCGGGTTTTCTTGTAAGACTGGCCTAGCGGTCGCGCGCGTGCTTGTTTTGGTCCCTTGTGACAGCACGCCGCCAACAATGTAGAGCTACTCGTAAGTAATTCTAGGTGTGTGTGCGTGCGTCGTGCGTGTTATCCCGGTGTGTCTTTGTTTGACGACTCTCGGTCGCAGCTCCGTACGAGTTGATGTGGATTGTACCTCACGCAATTCCGAGCTTGGGTGTGGTGAATGGTTGATGTTAGGTGTTGAGTTGAGTTTAATAAGATGGGGCTACTCTTGGGCTACTCGTAGTTTAATTTCTGCAGTACGTACGAAGATACCAAACCGTTTTGTTTTGTTTTTGTTCCAAAGCAAGGTGGTGCAGACGAAGCACCACCGCTCGTCTTCCTGAACATTTAAATACCGACGGAGGGAGCCAAGTTTTTAAGTTTGTGGACGATGTTACGCGCCTTTTCGAAATAATACTCGTACGTAGCCCATTTTTGTTTTATGTTGCTGTTTACGTCACCCAAACAAACAACTGGGGCGCTTTTGAAGGGTAGGTAGGAGCTCGCCATCGTGCGACGCCCTGCACCGTGCGGGGCAAGACAACGTACAGCAGTAGTAGTGGCCCATCTATAGTGCCGGTCAAGTAGTGCCGACTGCCCGCTATGGTGCCTGTGAAATAAATCGCTGGGCACCAGAAGGAGAAGGAGGGGTGGACAAAGGGTGATAGTGGATCTTTAAAATGGGGGTTTTGTCTTGGTAGTAGTATGTTGACCCTCAGATCGAACCCTAACCCGAACCCTATGCCAGTGGTCAGTGCTTGCTTGGCCAATCAGAGTGCTTAATTGTGTTAGTATCGCAATCGAATGAGTAACATTCGCGTTGCTAGTCTCCGGTCTTCCCCTTAACTTAAAAAAAAGGTGTTGAGAAAGGGCCGCATTATTATCGACCAAGTAGTAAGTGTTGTCCAATGTGTTACCAGTAGTATCGCAATCGATTGAGTATCATCCGCGTTGCTTGTCTCCAGTCTCAATCTATCGTAAGAGAAGATTGTTGTTAATCAGAGTGTTGGAGGTGCTGATCGCGGTTCAAGCGGGAGCTGTATGATATGGAGGATGTCCCGTTTACTCTAAATGTGCGCATGCTAAAGGCCGCGAGGTGATGGAGACACTGCTGTACAGGTGTGTGACGTGGACCCTTGTCCAGGAGCACTTTGCTGAGCTCCGAACGGCACACCACAACTTCCTCATACGTACGGACCATTAGTTTCCATCGCCGACAACGCATCGACCATCTTATCATGTCGTCCGCCAAGGCTCTCAAGAAGGCACAATGCGTGAGCGTTGAGATGACCATCCGCAAACGACGCCTCCTCTTTGCGGTGTTCGTCAGCTCCAAGCAAGATAGTCAAAACACACCCAGAGACAAGCGATGGTTTGATGATTCAAGTCGTTTATTAGGGGTACGAATAGCAGGAAGTGACAGTGTGCGTCGTCACATATATATGCACCCAGTCGTCAAGATCCATATAATCCTCAACACATAAAATCCTGAATCGTCATGTAACTGTTAAACTGAAGAGGCATCACGAACATGAGAAGGCCGTACAGCGCACGACCAATGAGCGGCTGGGGAGGGTGTGAAAATGATAGTTGGGAAATGAAATCACTTGCATTTTGGGTGGGCGGTCCGGACCGTATGATCCGAAAAAAATAATACGTGCAATCAAAGTGATCCGCACGCACAATGAACAAACATACGTACGCACCTGGAAAATCTGCCAAAAACGTAAAATAATCTCTCGGATACGCTGTACGCAGATACGGTACGCAGATAGATGCAGTGCGATAAAATACCAGGTGCGTATAAAGTAGCGGTGCCATCATCAGGCATGAGCTTTGCTCGTCAGATAGGCTCTCTCGGAGGGTGGATGTCACATGCACGCGGGAGGAGAGAACACTCAGCACAGCGACTGACTTCTTGACGTGGGTCAAGCTTTTGTGTTTTTATCGGGGGAGGTGTGGTTATTACCGCAGCCATTCCTACTACTATGCACGTTGTATTTGGAGGTGATGCGGTGTCTGATTCTTCCTTGTCTCTACGCTCTTCTTGGTACCACTCCGTCCCGAAATATAAGAAATGTATTGAAATTAATACGTAACTACATTAAAAAGTTCCTATA